>JASCZW010008392.1:0-51417 GCA_034211315.2 Aedes japonicus | reverse complement strand
AATCAGCTGAAAATCCTCTATGAGGTTAATGCACTGAATCAATCGATTCAAAAAGCTGTTTTGATAAACAACAAGCGACACTGTAGGGCAGGCTTTGCTCAACACGTGTCCTATTGAAGGTCCATAATCTCAGAGGAGCATTCAGATTAAATTCATGCTATTTTATATTCCGAAAATGTATTGCTTCAGTTCTTCACTGTGCCTTCATAATTAGCGAGATCTCTCGCCGGTGATAGCGCGAAATGTCAAATATGCTATATGTATATCGTGTTATATTTGGGTGTGCGTGTCGGTAAACATTATATCAACAGCAGCGCAACTGAGTTGATTCAGTGAAGTTAATATGGGATCGAGTTGTTTTTCTCCAAATAAATTTTTAATTAGACTTATAACCATTTCACGTTTTAGAGACTAAACATCGCTACTTCTTGGAAATTTACTAATCAAAGGGATTTGTTGACAATTTCACGCATGAAGTCTTCGAGAGTTATGCCCAGCAAAATACTACGAAATGATAGGGTAGTATCCCAATCACAACCCTTCTACTAGTGTACTCAAAAATATTTTTTCAAATAGTTTTTTTGTAAAGTGAAAGTGTAGGTGAGAACAGTTTAAAAATAAAACTAGAGGTGGTTTATGTCAGGAACATAACCGCAAGGTTGACATACGACGTCCAATGCTTGGTGAATGATTCAAATTTTCTAATATTGAAATGTTTTGCTTTCAATGTGTGAGTGTATATGTGGTTGTATAATCGATAAGCTCCTAAAATCTAACTCTTTTCACCTTTTTTTGGGGTTCTGAAAAGGACCGTTTGGTGTTTGTAGCCCTGAATTTGTGGATCCTTCTTCCAGGGAGTGGCATCCTTCTGAGAACGTTCGTAGAAGTCAACCTGTACAACGAAAGTTTATCACCCTTATGTTTTATATCCACAAAGAAGAAAAGCAAGAAAAAAAGGAAGGAGATCCATTTAACCACGAGTAAACTTCTATTGTTTCGGTTTGACCCGACCCCTCTTATGAATGTTGCTACATACTGCATTCGCGCGACCCTAACTAGGCTAAGCTACTCAACGCAAGTATACTGCACGCGCGACGAATTGAAAAGATTTCAGTTTTTTGACATTAGCTGTCAGTTGGTGATTCAGACGGGCTTTGCCGCCTTTATGGCCTTTGGTGTGGAGATAAAGCATGTTGGCTTTATTCACCGTAAGACCGGGCTAAAGCCCGGTTGCGCCACGATCGAGATATGCTTCGAATGATTATTTGAGTGCTGTATGCTACCATTCATATTAATCGTTCGTGGTCTTACCGCTGTTGACCGGGCTGGTTAAAGGGCTATTTACATTGGGCCGGGTCTGTCGCAATAATTGCCAATTTCTCGCCCGTAACTTTGAGAAGACGAATACCATTTGATAAACCTGACGATATAGTCGACTGTATACGTCCTCCAAAATCATCCAAATTGTAGAAAAACATGGCTGATTGAACATGAAGCATTGCCTTGCTTACCGGAATATGACGGTGACTTTGTTTCAAAATCCAAATTCTGTGACAACCTGTGGGTAGCGCATTTGTTAAAAAAGTATATGGTGAACAATATCATACACGGATGAAAATAATCATAACAAATGTATTTGAAAATCTAATAATTTTTTGCCATAACGATTTACAAATAATATCTACTTGCTATGCTTATAAACTTTAAGAGGAAGTTCCAATAACAACTATCCCTCACTATAATGAATACCATATTTCCTTCCATATAGAAAGTATGTGTCAAGCTTATGATTTTTATCCCTCGTTTTGATGAGTACCATTTTTCCTTCTTTATAAAAAGTATGTGTCAAGTTTATGATTTCCATCCCTCATTATGATAAATAACATGTGCCGTCATATAAACGTTATTAAAACTTCTGCATCAACACCATACGAATTTCTTTATAATTTTTATTGAAACTACCTGTTAAAGTTTGTAAGCGTATCGATTAGATTAGTATTTGTAAATAGCTATGATAAAAAAAATAATCAATTTTCAAATACACTTCTTATGGTTGTTTTTATCCATGTTGAGATCGATTCAATAAATTCAACCGCTTCGAATCCCAGAAACTGTAATACCTGCGATAGTTTAAATAATTAATATATATGGTAGAATAACGAAATATTTACACTTACTTTGTCTCATATCCAGTTGCTGAAATTCATCTTTTTTTTAAGTTTATAATTTTGCCAAATATATGCCGCTTTCTATAAATAAATAGGTCATTCAACAATTACATCAAGTTACATATCACATATACCTGAAAAACCTATATTGCCTATATACAGCAGTTCGTCACTTAAATGTATGAAAAACCTTCGAGCGCCATTTTGACTTTTTTTTTCAATCCAAAACCCAATCAAAAGTATGTGTCAAATCTAATAACTTTCAGTCATAAGGTGAGCCACATACTCTTTATTGGGTTTGAAAATGAAAAATATGTATCAAAATAATACGTTGCATGTGAAACACAAATAGAAATAATTTGATATGATATGAAATATATGTGACGGTAGCACATGAAAGGTATAGTTTTGAATTAATATATTCATTATTTGATTTTTTATCAGTGTAGAATTTTCCTAAAATTCAATCAAGTGCAGATTATTCATTATTTGAAAAATTGATTTTCAGTACGCGATGATATGTAAAGGTAATGACTCGATCAATCGTTCAAAATATCCAAAAAAGTAAGATGAAGATCATGGACAATACTGCGAACATCCATCAAACTATTGGCATGTAATAATATACTCTAATTGTTATGCTTTGTATTCTCCGTTCGCGGAGTAACGATTATGATGTAAAAGGAGATGTTCGCTCATCACCATGAGGCACCAAAAGTGGACAGTAATGTTTGCTAGAATGAAAGATATGAAGAGAAAGTGTTAAAAGTTCCGTCAGTGTACGGTTCGTTGTAAATAGAATAGAAGTATTGAAAATTTAGCGAAAAGGCATGGGTAAAGCCAGGGATTGTCGAAAAACACAGAGTAGTGCAAAATAGGCAAGTGCTTCACCCAATTTCAAGTGTGCGTCTCCTGTTTCAGAAGAGCGCACAAAACGAATGTGCGAGAGATTTCGTAGCAGCACGAGAGACAGATAGCCGCACATGCACTTCTCTTTCAGAGACAAAGAGTAATGCACAGTGCTCTACTCAGTGCTTTACTCTGTGCTTTGGCTCATGCTTTGGTAAATGGTAGCAAAATGAAAATTTTTGATGCTAGTAACAAAAAGGCATTGTATGGGTTCATAGAGGGAAAATTTTATTAAAATCCTTATTCACAAACTAGTCGGGCCTGCCGCCGTGTCTGTTTTTTGCACTTGTGTTTGCACAGAGACGACAAGGGAGAGTGCAATCGTTAACGCCCAAAGAGACGAGAGCAAATTCGAAATGAGATGTGCGGCTTTGAGCGCACGGCACAACAAGGGTGCACGGGAGTACAGACTGCACTTTCACGTCTCTTTGAAATTTAATGTGCTGTCTCGTAGCAGCGCGTGCTGCACTCAAAGAGATTTGAGTCGCACCTTATCCCTGGGTAGCGTAGTACTGAACCAAGGACGTTACCTTTGCCTAACATCTCACTGCGGGTTAGGTCGTGGCACGGTGCGGGTTAGGTCGTCAACAGGCAAAAGTAACGTGTTGGTACGCGCTCATGTACTACTGATAGCTTTGTGATAGTTTCTAGCGGTAGTTTGTATGCACTCAGTTTTGATGCGCACATGAGAGAGGAACTCTTTCCTCAATTTTCGAATTTTCAAGGAAGAAGCAATTGTTTACGATTATCAGTTAGGTTCTAATGAAAAATATTTGTCGATTTCAGTTTTCCGATGTCCAAAATTGTCAAAATCATGTGTACTATGGTGCATCTATATATGGTTGACAGCGTCGCAGAGCCCCTGCTTAAAAGTGCTCATACACGCAAGAAAAACTAATTACTATTAGAAACTACCATTTCGAGGGTTAAAATAAGCGCAAACGTCAACAATTTTCACGGTGCGGTGCGATTGATATCAATATGAGGTCTGTCAAATATACCACATATGTTGAAGGTTGTACCACGTTGTAAAACTTTACCACATCAGTGGGCACCTCGACTAAGTGAACTACGTGGCGTTAGTAAAGAAGCGATTACTAACGCTAGCGATTGCTAGCGGTTTGATAATTTACACAAAGTTATCGATTAATTTTGTTCTTGCTAAAAAAGTCTGTCTGTGATTGTACCATAAACGTAGTAAATTTGACTGAAATTTCATGGTAGTTTCTAAAATAGGCATAGTCGGGTAAAATGTAAGTTTTTTCTGTGTAACCAAATTATGCGTAATCACAGATTACCTAATAATGGGTAATAGTATTGGAGGAATATAAACGTTGCAAACTACCGATTTTTTATTGTTACTTTTCATTGAAAATTAGGTAGTTTTTTTGTAGTTTTATTTTACAAAATGTTTCAAAACAGACATGCAGTTTAACAATTCACCCTTTTGAATAAGTATTCCGAATTCTGCACTTAAGGAGAAACAAATATTCAAATGAATAACAGAGATATTTTTGGCATTGAAAAAAACGTTTCAATCACGTATGGAGGAATCCAAGTAAAGCTAAAATGAGGTTTGATCGTAGTAAAATTGATAATGAGAATAACTTCCTGGGTATTTTTAAACGGTATTGAATTGGTCAGTATCGTCATTATCGACGATTTTCTGCTGTTTTTATCACCAACTACCAATTACCAAATATTTATTCTGCGTCGACCTAACAATTTGACTAGTGCACTTTTTTTCGCTCCGGAGTGAAGCCATTTTTTTCCCTGGGATTCACGTTGCTCCACAATGATCAGGTGGAGCTCATTACTTTAAATATTGGGGCATGAATAAACATGGCGATCGCGTTCCGTCAGTGACAAAAAATTTATTCAATTGGCAATGGGTATTGGGTAAATAATAACCTCCAATATTGGTAAATGAAGCTTACACAAATGTCTGTTTATTATTGTTTAATTTAACTGATATTTGGGGAATTATTATTATTATTATTGTTTATTACAGATCAACAGGTAAAATATTTGCCCCAATGACCGGCATCTTAAAAACTAAAATCACAAAACTACAAAATTAATCAAATTAACAAAAATACGTCTAAAACTACACTTATTTGTATCCCTATGTACATTAAAATCAAATACAAAGTAACAACTATTGAAAAGACGACTCATGCTGCGTATTGGCTCATGGAGCCCATAGTTGGTTCTTGCCGCGGGAAGGCTCAGGAATGCATGTGCGCGTAGATTACGGCGGCGTATGTTGATGTCCAACATGCTGAGCAGTCTAGAACTATCAATGTTCCCTTGCAGGAGATCGCCAATAAAACATGCTTTTGCCACGTTACGCCTTCCATCAAGTGGTTGAAGGTTGATGAGCTGGCACCGACTGCTATAGCTGGGTAGATTTAACGGGTCTCTCCACCTGAGATGACGTAGGGCAAATCGAATGAATTTCCGCTGGATTGCCTCAACACGCTGGATTTCATTCTGGTAATATGGAGACCAGACAACCGAACAATATTCCAGAATAGGGCGAACGATTGCGCAGTAAAGCGATTTCAAGCAATAAACATCCTTAAATTTTTTGGCAAAACGGAACAGGAAGCCTAACTGCGATGATGCCTTAGACACGACGTATGCTACGTGGTCTTTGAAGGTCATTTTGGAATCGATGAGAATCCCTAAATCCTTAACCGTCGTTTCGCGCTGCAGCTCAAATCCTGCCAAAGCATAACCGAATTGGTAGAGTTCGCGTTTACGGCCAAATGAAATCACCGAGCACTTGGACACATTCAATGTCATCCGATTGATGCGACACCATTCAGCGAACGCCCCCAGCTGTTGTTGCAGAAAAACGGCGTCTTGTGGATGATTTATCGCGTAGAACAGCTTCAAATCATCGGCGTATGAGAGTTTTAGGCATTTGAGGATGAGATTGACATCGTTCATGTAAAGCAGGGAACAAAAACGGCCCAAGGTGACTGCCTTGAGGCACGCCGGACAAAACTTTAAATGGTGACGAAACGTGATCACCGATTCTGACGGACATACTACGATCGGTTAGGTAGGATCGCAGCCAGATAAGCAAGTTGTTGCTCATGCCTAACTTATCAAACTTGGCTATTGCTATCTGGTGGTTCATTTTATCGAACGCAGCGGAGAGATCCGTGTAAATAGCATCCACTTGATTACCGTTTTCAAGTTGCTTGACCAAGAAAGAGGTGAAGCACGTCAAATTAGTCGATGTCGAACGTTTAGGAATGAATCCATGCTGATCCGGTGAAATATAGTGCGCGTAGCTCTGCACTAGCTTCCGAAGAATAATCATCTCAAACAACTTGGATACTGCACTTAATGCAGCTATGCCCCGGTAATTTGAGACCATTCTCTTGCAACCTTTCTTAAACACTGGGAAAACATATGACTGTTTCCAACAGTTCGGAAGTATACCAGTGGACAAAGAAAGATTGAATATCTTTGCTAACGGAGACGCAAGACAATCCACGCACTGTTTCAGTACAAGCGATGGAATGCCGTCCGGACCACATCCCGATGAGGACTTCAATTCCTTGCCAGCTGCAATTACCATGTCATTGGTGATGGCATAATGCATTCCGGAGGCAGGAAGACGGGGCACATTACTGGTGGCGAGTACGATGTCCTGCGGGTCGAGCAGCTCGTCGGAGAAAACGTTGCTGAATTGGGAACGGAAAATATCGGCAATATCGGCGATGCAATCAGCTTCGAGCAAACCATCCGTCATCGTGGAGGGCAAACCGACTTCCTTCCTTGGACTTGGACTTAAGGCTTTTTTGTAGACGGTCTTGATGAGCTTTATAGAGATGATCGTTCAATTGCTTGTACTCAGCATTCGCTTCCACGTAACACAATTTTGTGAAATCCGTTCGATATTTGCTGTGCCGTCTCAAAGCTGCCTGCTTCACTCTTTTGAGGCGCTTGAGAGCGGAATTCGACCAAGCTGGTTTAGGTGATTGATGTTTCGTCCTCACTGGAACAAACTGATCAATGGCATATAGCAGTACACCAGACACTGTCGATGCAGCGAGGTTGACGTCAGAAACATCGAGAATCTCGTCCCAGTCAACAAGTCCCAGGAAATCGTTCATTCCGCTGAAATCGGCCTTACTGAAATCGTAGAAAACGCTTTCAGAGGAATCACGGAAGCGACACAATGGATTTACCGCAAGTTTCAAAATTAATGGTGGATGATGCACAGATTTTACTAGCGGTGCTGGTGCTTCAATAACTGTGCAATCCTCACACAAATCGTCACTAACAAAGCACACGGTCAAGCATGCGATTATACTCGTTTTGAACGCCAGTCTGCTGCCTGAGTTGAGCGGTACTATACGCATCAAGCAGTTCTCGTGATGACATGCCAATCGTAGATCGAGAAACGATAGGAAAGTAGTGCCCAAGAGAATTTTGCTGCCAAGAAATCGTGCTTAGGTTGAAATCGCCGAGAATCATCACCTTGTCCCTTGGATTCAACTGCGAAACGACCCAGTTCAGCGAGTCAAGATGCTTTTCGATTAAAATTGCGTCATTTACTCGGTCGGGGGGAAAGTAAATCACGCAAACGTAGAGCGAAGCATCGTCGGTAGCCAATGCAACCCATATTTGCTCCACCGATGTGCTATTGGGAGGATTGACCGAACGGGATTTAAATCTGGAATGGAATTGTCAACATTACCTAATTTTAGGTAAAATAAATACCTATTTTTAGGTATTCTCATCTTGGCGTGTAGATGATCACGGAGCAAATACATTTAACAAACAAATACGCAGATGTGTACGACGTTGCAAAAATACTTATAATAGGATGGGCTCTGATACGGTTTGCATTCATGTAATCCCTTACCAGCGTAATCCCCGCCTTGATGGCTGAATATTTCCAGCTAGATCACCCCTTGGTATCAAGAGCTAAGATTCTATTTTCCTCCACAACCAATCTCTGCCTACCTCCAATAGCCCCTTACGCAGAAAAACAAAAAGATTTACCTCTTCTCCGCCAACTAAACTCCGGCGATCCTCCACCTAAGGTACAACAACACTTTCTCACCCTACCATCAGAAGAGTAGAACATTCATAATCATTTTCACACTGACGGAGTCTCAAACAGGGACCCTATCCTATTTACCACATTCCCGTTTCATTTTGCTCATTTTTTGAGTACAACTGTATGCTATCTCTTTCTCTCTCATGGAAACGTTACTCAATTTTCGTGAAAAGTGGATCTCCTCATAAAATTGAGTATCACGTTGAGTGTAGCGTTTGACAATATGCAACATTAGGCTGATGCAAATTTCTGAAATTTTTGCTCCACTAACCTTAATCGACGCCAATTTGGGAGGTTTAACAACGTAATGACACGGACAAAGTACAGAAAACACGGACTTTAAAACAAATACCTGGACAACAAAACGCGTACACACTGACTGATACTGAATCCCAAAATTTTCAAGAAGATTATGTGAGCTGATTTCGAAAGCCCGGTGTTTATTTGGTCATCATAGACTAATCCTTCCGGCATAATCACTTGAGAGTTTTCAAAAACCAACCCCGATCATTGCAATCCTATGGGAATGAAAAAAAAAAATTTTTTTTGGGGACTATCAGGACCCAAATTGGCGTCGATTAAGGTTAGGGGAGCAAAAATTTCGCCTAATGCAACATATCGCAAGCCTTATTTGAATAAAACCCATCTGACGTTTATAGCTACGGGTACTGTATGTCTGTATTGTTTACAAACAACGGAATCTTTTTCACGTTTTGTTGTAAGAGATGATAGCTACAGGTAAATGACAACTCGCCAGGTCCCTGGTCTCAAAGGACAAAGTCGGCTACGGCTTCATTTTCTCTTTACCGCTCTGTTTTACATGTCCAGTACTGAAGCCTATTGGTTCATAGTAGTCATTACCTTAAACTCTCTGCAATCTGAAATACCAGCAGTCCTTCTTAGCGATTCTGCAAGTTGCTTCCGAGAGATAAACTCCAACATCCCATACCAGCCTGTCAAGGGTAGCCGATTTTTTTTTAATCTAGTAATGTCTCTTTCTGTTGGATTCCCGGTCACTCTGGCATCCTCGTAAACGAGGAAGCAGACAGACTAGCAGGTTTCGGTCGAAAAACCCCAATTGGGTCCGTCCACGTTCCATAACTCGCTGGCCAAATAGCAAAGACCCCAAAGATCGCCGCATCCGTTCCAGATGACGAATTGGATTTTACCAGTTGACCCTCAGTTAGGTTAGAGACATGTTCTAACCGATTGCCTTGAGTTCTGAACGTTCCACTTACAACTTAGATACACCATTAGAAATAATCTAATCACCACCATTTGAACAACAACTGGTTGAATTCCTGAAAGCCACCGGATTATATCAACTAATTCGAATAACACAATCAGGGCCGAATGACCATTGCAATAAAAGTCCTTAAAAACAACATAAAAGAAGTTCACACAAATGATGAATTTTACAAAGCGCAAAATTCCCCTCGTTTAAATCAATCCGGAAGTGTAATGTTTGCAATATTTCATACAGCATACAACATTGTTTGCTATCTTCCATACAACAGACTTGATTCCAGCGATATCTGGTTTAAATTTACATAAAAGATCCCAATATTTTGCAAAATCTGGCATAAAGGGAAAATCAAATGTGTCTTTCAAATTCTGTAAGCTTCATTCGTTTGACGTTCTTGGAATGGTGAGGATCCAACTTGGGATTGGTTAGATGTTAGCGTTGGCCTTGCATCAAGTGGTGCATCAGTCGGTGGCCGGCAGATGGCAATCGGAGCCAGTGGTGATTTGTAGCCAGCATGTAAGACCAGTCGGTTGGCAGCCATCAACCGGTAAGGCTCAACGCGATGAGAAGTTAAATAAACTGCTCTACGGTGTACGTCAGCCGGTTGCTAATGCCAGATTCCCATTATTACTAATACTTTCAGGCAAGCCAACAGCGTCACATTAATATAAATGTGAACAGTTGTTAGCTGATAATTGTTTTCAAATATCTGCTAATAACTGTTACTATCGTGATGCTAATAGCAAAGAAGTAAATGTGAAATAACCTGCTTTCAAATAGGAACAAAAAGAAGGCTTCTGCTGAATCGCGGATCATACTCACCATCCTAAATCCATTAATCCGTACCACCAGTTCGATTTTCCCAGCTAAAGAGTTTGCTTGATTTGAATTTCTCTAACTTACTGTTGCATATTCCCGTCGGTTGGCAGACGAGATATTGAATGAACTGCTGTCCAGTGTGAGCCACTTGGCAGCCACATGATGTAGAAGCAAATATTCTCTAATCACCATGAGGCTCCAAGAGTGGACAGTAACCTTGCTAGAACCAATGATATGAAGAGAACGTGATGATAGTTCCGTTAGGGTACGGCAGACTGTGAAAATTTAATAGAAGTATTTGAAATTGAGCGAAGGGCATGTGAAATAGTCTTCACCGCCAACGCAACCGTTGGCCTTTCATCATACCAACATTCCAACCAAAAGGCCCTTTTCTTGGCCACCAAATGTTTTCTAAAGAGCGAATAGTAGAATTTTCTAACACATAAGCTAACTTATGTTAACTCGTTTGAGGGTTGTTCAATCTTACATATCGATCATGTTAATGTATCGAACCACTTATTTTTTTCCTCATCCGACGTTGGCTGGATTGGAGAACCACGTACTCATGTTTCTTCCGATAGATTATTATCAATTCTCTTTAGCCTACTCGATGGATTTCTTTCAATTGTATCTTCATAATTCCGCAAAAAGCAAAAATAACCGATTCCCTTCCTCCCTTCCACAGATCACGGACCTATTCTCAAAGTCAAGCAACATGTCGCTCGCCACCTACGAAGAAGTCCTGGACCTCCCGAACCACCCGGAAAAGCTACTGATCGACGTGCGCGGTGCCGACGAACTTGCTGCCACGGGACAAATCCCAACCAGTATCAACATTCCTCGTAAGTATTTCCATAATTGCCGGAGCATTTAGCAGACAAGATAGCGTTAACATTCCACAATGCAGTTGAGCAAGTAGCCGAAACGTTTTCGCCGGAGACCAACTCGGATCGATTTCAACGGATGTACGGAGTACAGAAGCCAGCTTTCGATCATTACATTATCATGTCCTGTCGGACGGGAAGACGCAGTCAGATGGCACTCGATACCATTACCGCCCTTGGGTACACAAAGTAAGGCAGCGAATAGCGTGTCATAGTCTCATGGTGCTACTCCTAACCTCATCATTCGCAGCCACAAAATAGATAACCCAAACTAATCTTTCATTTATTCATATCAACCAAAACTAAGGGCCATTCGACATGATAGGAGCAGCTTTCCTCTTTCTTTTCCGGTTTCCTTTGCAGTTCCCACCTTGGAAGGGGCACTAAACCTGCCGGCTGATGAATTCAAGACCAAGTACGGTCGCGATAAACCCCAACCGGACCAGGAGGTAATCTTCCACTGCAAGCTCGGTGGAAGGGCCCAGACGGCTGCCGATCTGGCAACCCGGCTCGGATACACAAAGTACGTCGGTCGATGTTAATCGTAGTTGTGACGTTTTGCATCCAAAAGGGGGTCTCCTCTCACCTATGCCACCTTTATCTAATTCTTTGCGCAACTAGTGCTTATTGAAATGGTGTCGGATTCATGCTCATTTGTTTTGAATTATTTCACAATTTTCGAATGTTCGGAGACTAATTTAGAACTGTGTTTATTTCAGCGCCCGAAACTACAAAGGATCCTGGACTGACTGGGCTGCCAAGCAGGGCAAGTAAATCGAAGTGAGTCGATCGTTTCAATCTAGAGGTTAAGTTTACGATCAATCAAATGAAATGAATTAAATCAAATGTCTTATGTCATCTAAATGGATGACGAGTTTTAATTTCAATAGAAATGCCATAGAAGAAAGTCGCAATTAGTACTTTAAACATACATCTTACTGATAAATTCAATGTCTAAATGTTGGAGTTCAGATCCTTACGAAAAAGGTTGTATATAGGTAAGGTTCTGCCACGTAATCGTCAAACTTCAAACTTTTCTCCAATAGGTATCCTCAATAAGTTGCAGTCTGCCATGCCAAACTTCGACTTCCTCACGAAGCTCGCCGCCTCGGCAAAAACGCCGCCTCGACGTCCATTTGATGAAAATAGCAGCGCCGTTATACTCCAACAGCCAGCACGGTTCGAATGGTTGTCAGCTTCGCAATTGGCGCGTATGCCTCCTGGTAGTCCAACCAAGGAACTTGACTTCAGTGGTTTGTTGTCCAATTTCTTCTGCAGTTGATTGGGCACCTACGCAAATGTCTGGCAATCAAACAGTGTTGACAGCTGGATAAGCGGTGCGTTGTTGCACTAGGGGTGCGCGCAACAGAACCCCCTCCGTTACCTGGATCCTGATCCGGACCACTTCCATCTGCATCGATATCCAGCACGGCTAGTCTTACAGCAGGTCGTCTATACACTCCGGAGCTAGTCTGTACCGTCGCTGATCTTACCTGACCGTCCTTAGATATCTTGGTAGCGATAACTTGACCTTTCGACCAACAGTTCCTTGGGAACGTTTGGTCAACAATGATGACTACGTCTCCAACTTGGATAGGATGCGCTGGTCTAAACCATTTTGATCGTCTCGTGATCTCGGAAAGGTATCCAGCTAACCACTTCTTCGAGAAGATGTTGGCGAGCACTTGTGATGCCTTCCAGGTGTTTCGGAGGGCTAATCCGCTGTCGTCGAAAGGCACCAAAGGTTTGACTCCATTCGATGAACCAACCAGGAAGTCATTTGGTGTCAACGCTGGGGAGCTCTCGTCGTCAACGGATACGTATGTTAACGAGCGAGAATTTATTATGTTCTCGATCTCAACCAGTTGGGAGATGTGACGTTGGGAGGATTTGTGAAACGATCTTCTTTGCAGACTGAATCAGTCTTACCCAACTACCTTCCATGTGGGGAGAAGCGGGTGGGTTAAGCGACCGTTTTGATTCTTCGGTTGTAAACTCGGACATCAAGCGATTCTCGTTCACCTCTTCTAGCGCCTTCTTCGACTCCTTGTTCGCCCGTACCAGATAAGTTTCACGGTCGCTGATTATTTCGACTGGAACTCCGCGCCGTGACATGATGTTCCATAAACTCATGATGTAAAGCACGTCGCCAAAACACCCCAACGGTTCTCTATGCGATGCCCGATATTGACTTGCATTGGTCCGAATTAATCGATCCCCATATATGAGAAAGGCCGCCAAACGGGCTTTGGGAGATCGGCCATCGCTGTAGACTCCGGTTTGGCCAGAAGCATCTTGCACTCCTGACAATTTCGTCGTACTTTACCATAGAAAACCCGCACTCGTGGAATGTAGAACTTGCTTCTGATTTTATTAAGCACGGTCTGATGGTATTGGTGGTGGAAATCTTCATGAACCTGTTTAACTATCAGCTGGATCACCGGATGCTGCCGTGGTAGGTATGACAGGATGCTTTTGAGTCTCGTCGATAAAGGTACAAGCACCAAGGCGACCTGACGACGCATTACACCTTCATCGCCAGCTTTGAGGTCGTAGGCAGCTTTCGCTCCTCCGGGTAGACGTCCTCCTGCGCATGTCGATATGGGTAGTTTGCTGTTTCTCGTAGTGTCAACGGATCATTCTTCGCACTTCGCGTTGGGCCTGTGTCTGATATTAGTACACGGGCTCTAGCTTGCAGCAGCGTTTTCCATTGCGTATAGTCGGCTAGTGTTACAATACATTGTCTGGTTTCAGCATGATGGAGGACTTCCGGACGAAGTTCTTCTTCAACGATGGGGATTCCACCCATTGGTTCTCAGGTTGCCGCAGGAATTCTGGCGCTTTGAACCACCGTCTCTCGAAATCCAAATTCGGCGCTCTCTTCCACTTCGTGGCTTTGTCTGCCACATTCGGAGAGTTCTGTTGACTCCAGCAGCTCGCTAATGCGGAAGGCCACAAAGGGACTGTACCACCGATGATCGGACCTGAGCCAGCACAGGAAATCGCGAGCGTCCGTCCAGAAAAAGCGTTTACGGGTGTTGTACTAGTATCCTTTATGGCTGCTATTTGCCAATCGGACACTTATCACAGATGCCTGCAGCTGCAGCTTCAGACGCGGGATTGACACAAATTTGAGGGGGGCGACTCGACTCTTTGCATCAATCAAAGCACATTCGACCTGCCCGTGTTATTTGAACCGAAAATAGCACACCGCGGCCTAGCCTTTCTCACTGGCATCGACGAAGGTGTAGAGTTGGACATTGGTGTAGGGCCCGATCGAAACAGACATCCGGTAGCAACGTGGAATTTGCAACGATTCGAGTTGTGGAAGAAAACGCAACCAAGTTTGCCATTTTTCCTCTTCTCGATCTGCTATGCACTCGTCCCAGGATACACCAGACTTCCACACGTCCTGGAGAAGAACTTTCAGAAATATCAGGTAATGGATTATCATTCCTAGAGGGTCATAAATTGACCGCATGGTCCGCAGTAACTCCCGCTTCCTCGGACGCTTCCCTCCTAGCAGGATGTCTTCGTTGCGTTGCGTGAACACCTTGTACGTGAAGTTGTCCGAGCTTGTTGACCACCACACTCCCAAGACCTTTTCGTTGGCCATCTCAGTGAGGATATCCATGCTCTTCTCCGGAACTTGCTCCTCACCCATAGCAGCGAGTACTCTGCGGGAATTAGAAACCCAGTTTCTCATTTCAAAACCCGCACGAGAGTGAATTTGTTTCACTTGTTGGACGAATTTGATAGCGTCATCTTCATTCTCCAAATTGGTTAGCATATCATCAACGTAGAGGGGCTATCTGGATTGCATCAACCGCTGTTGGAAATTGCTGCCGAAAGCGCTCGGCGTTCTCGTTTTTTACAAATTGAGTGCAGCTTGGGGAACATGTAGCTCCGAACGACAACACGGTCAGAACGTAAACATCGGGCTCATCTTGAATACGCTCGGTGCGCCAAATAAAACGTAGACTATGTTGGTCAGCTTCTATCATCAGCACCTGGTGGAACATTTCTCGGTGTTCACCAGGTGTTCACGGAACTTATACAGGACTGAGGGTAGTTCAGTTGGTCTGGTCCTTTCAGCACACCGTTTACCGCTTGTCATCACAGCCGATGATGGGCTTTTTGGTTTTGGAGATGCCCAAACTGTCCAACAAGAAAAACTCCTTGGCGGATTTATGCAGGTCGTCTTCGGTTTCGTTTGAGTGGCAACGAATGTGGCAGCTACAATGCGCAGAAATCGGGTATCGGTCGCCAGAATACGTTCCGAACTCCATCAAGCCCAAGCGTGTTTTCGCTGCGATAGGTTCCGCTTCTTCTCCTTCTCTGCTTGCAAGCACGTGACCAACACTCCAGTTATTGATGCCGATCAGAATCGTTTGTCGTAAGGTGAGTTTGACAAAGACTACGTATTACGGCAAGGGTAGGGTGCCAATTGAAAATCTAAAAAATAGCGACCGTTATAAAATATTGTTACAAAATAAAAGCTAATAACTTAATAAATGCTCGAAAGATTTTCAAGATGTTTAGATCAATCGGTAGTAAATTGTCCCGCATATTAATTCAATCATCAAACATTATCCGTTCACAATTTTAAACTATTGAAAACAACCAATATTAGAGGTGATGCCATATAATTTGGTCTGCAGGCTAAATTTACCAAATACACAGTACTTTCCTATCACAGACTTCAAATTTAAGTAAGCGGTATGATCTTGTTGGTTGCCATCTGTTGGTAAGGCGCTACGTGCAACGGCTGAAATAACCTGCTTCGAAAGACCGAGAAGGTTTTAATTCAAATGCGGGCGATTTCAAATCCCTCCTTTTCAGGACGATCAGTTTAATTTTGAGAGAGTTTGTTTAATTTGAATTTATATTACATTACTTTCCAAGTTCTTACACATTGGCTGACAGCGGTGGTTAAATTTTTCTCTTCGTTGCATATCTTGAGTATAATGTACATTTTTCAAATGGCTGCCCTCACGAAGAATTGAAACAGCGGACGCTAATATTTCGATCATTTCTTGATTGATTTATTTTAGAGGTTTCCGCTCTCAACAACTAGTGGTTTTCACGATTGCTATATTATTTACTCAGGTATTTAAAATTGTTGAAAGAAAACATGAAAATAATTTGCGTGCATATTCATCAATCGGTTTTGGAAAATTTTAAAGAATGTTGCGTTCCGGCAAATATCAAGAAATTTCCTATCACGAACAACGTTTTGTTTCCCGAACATGATATTCCGAAGTAACATTCGCTACACATTCCAATGAGTACTGTTATGAATACTTATTCCCACACTCCCACACATCAGACGGTAAGTAAATGAAAGACGGTAAATGAAAATTTGAAAATAACTGAAACATAAACATTTCTCGATAGGTTTTCGAGATTATTGCTGCCAAATAATCTCTGAGAAGCGAATAATAGAATGTTCTACCATACTTACTCACTTACTTATAATAACCCAACGTCCCATTAGAACAGTACCTGCGTTGCAATGTTCCGCTACGAAACAAAAGAAACTAATCAAACGGTTTAACGTAGTCTACGTCAACCGGTCCTGGATGGAAACTGTCGGGAAGCGTCAGGAATAGCTGGGGAACAAAGTCGTTTCTCTCCAGCTTTGCTCCGGCTGCTTTCAGCTCTTCGAATGCCATGAAATGGCTCCATATCGGGGTTCCTTACTTCATCCGTCGCAAACCAATCCTAATAGCAAAGATGTGGCTTTTCCCGGTCCAGATACAGGAATTTATTCCTCGGTTCACCATCTTCCATCTTAATTTCTAATCTTCCGGTAATTTGTCCCGCTCAGCTGGGGAATACCGGAACTTTTTTTCACCGTCTGAGCCCATAACTTAAAGCCCGATTCAAAGTAAATTTGGGTCATTGAAATGATCATAACTCAGAGAATTAAACAACATTACACGGTTGATCAAAACGTCAAACAAAAGGGTATTTATTCGAACGATGTATAACACAATATTACATTTCACCGTTTCGAACGAACTGTCCATTCGATAAAAGACGCCATTGCGAACGGTTTACAGAAGTGCGTGTTGGCTCAATATCTTTCGGTTTTCTGGCGAAAAAAAGAAGCAAATTCGGAGTTATTTTTGAAAGGCGGTGATTTTTGTGTGGACTGGTTGAATCGTTTGAATTCAGCGGTGCGAAGTGTAGAAGAAAAACCAGAGAAAAGCGTATCTGAATTTTCGGAACGAAATGGCGACGGGGGGTGGCACTCTGCCCCCAGACAGAGGGAAGCAGAATAATCTCAACGATGGAAACAAAATGGAGGATGACGGTCGTGATTCGTACATGTACGTAGCTAGGGATGCTCCGCCATACCGAGTGTATATTGAAATCCTGGACAACACGAAGAGAATCAACAAATTTTCTGTTGGATCAATGCTGCGCAAAATGGACAAATACAGGAACCATATGACTGAACTTAAGTACCTTGGACGGAACAAAATAATTGTTTTCTTCAACTCATGGGTCAAGGCCAACATGCTCGTTGGTGAAGGAACGTTGAGAGAAAAAGGTTACAAAGCCTACATCCCGCGACACCTCGTCTGCATCACAGGAGTTATCGGCGGAATCCCAACGGACATCGAAATGGAAGATATCCAACAGGACGTCGAGTGTATGTATTCAGTGGTAAACTTGTACAGGCTGAACCGATGGGACAGAGAGCAAGGAAAAAAGGTTGCATCAAACAGGGTGAGTGTCACGTTCAGATCCAATAAGCTGCCAGAGAGTATGAAAGTTTTCGGAACATCTGTGAAAGTTCAACCGTACGTACGGCAATTCGTTTTTTGCGAAAACTGCCACCGTTTTGGACACAGGAAAGAAAGCTGCAAATCAAACAAGCGATGTGAACGATGCTCTCGCATACACACCGAGAGTGCTGATGAATGCCAGTACCAAATGAAGTGCCTTCATTGCCGCAAGACAGATCATCGCAGTACGGATCCTAACTGTCCATCACGCCAGCGTGAAGTGAGCATCAAAACAATGATGTCAAAGAAGAATCTGACGTACGTGGAAGCGAGAGAGCTGGTTGCACCGGTCTCAACGCAGAACATGTATGATGTGCTAGCAGATGTTGCGGAGTATCCACCGTTACCAAACACCTACGCCATGATGACAGCTGGAAGATATGCAATGCGAAGCAACAACGTAGTCAGCAATCAACAACTGCAACAAAACAACAAGTCAGGAGAGCCATCGTCAAGCGTTAACATACGAGGAGCCAGTTTCAAGCCTGTCGGAGGAAAACGACAGAAGATTGCCAGCGAGCATCAACAACTGATCGCGGATTGTAACGAAGCAAGCACGTTGAGAGGAACGGGACTGAATAACAAATTTGCAGCGAACGATAAGGAACGTTGGGAAAGCATGGTCATGAAAGCCACCGCAGACGCAGAAGAGAAGGCAACCCGCGTCGTACGGGGTGAACTCGCGAACTTCTACTCAGCTTTGTTCCAGATGCCCGAGGTTACAGAAGATATACTAGAAAAGATAAAAGAATGTTCGAAGAAATTTTTGAATCTTAATAGCATAATTGCATAAAAATACTAAATAATAGTTTATATCTCCGATAATTAAAAAGTAATTAGTTTTTTTTTCTATTTTCTTTCTACAAAATGGATCATTTTAGGTTTGTACAATGTAATATACAAAGTCTATCAAAACACAAAGATGATTTGCAGCGTATCCTGGTTATGGGAGACTATTCGGCAGCCTTCCTGTCCGAAACTTGGACAGATACAACCTTAGAACAAACAAGTAAGTACAATATTTCTCGGTACCACAGATTTCTTAGCTCAAGACATGATAACTATGGCGGAAGCGCTATTTATCTTAAACAAGAACTGGGTTATACGACAGTTAAAGTTCCATTACTTTCAAATTTTACACAAGCAGTTGCATTACATATTTTTGCGGTGGATATGTTTTTAGTCTCACTGTAGCATTGCACCTTCAATTTCCAAAACGGATCTAGAGTCTGATCTCACAAAAATTTTCGATTTGATGAAACCATACTCGCGAGTTTTATTGGGAGGTGATTTTAATGCTCACCAACATGCTTGGGGGACTGATTGCAGTGACTTAAAAGGGAAAATAGTTATGGATTTTATCAATGATAGCAATTTAATACTTTTGAACGATAACTCTAAGACTTTCATACCAATTCAAACCAACAGGAAGGCAACTTCAATAGATCTCACTTTGTGTTCACCAGCAATAGTATCAGATTTGAATGGAAAACGCTCGATTATCGAATAGCCACGGCTTTAATAATAATTTACTTAACTGCATACTGTCATGTTCTACGCATAACTGTCCCATGTTGCTTTTGGTCAAACGGGCTTTTTCAATATATGCTAGTTTTTTACATACTATTGATACAAACAAAAACATTATATACTTTGTTCTGAGTTTGTATCAAAAAAACATCAAGCGATTGTCCCATGTTGGAAATTCTAGGCATAAAGTCCCACTACGATATTTTGGGAGATCTTCGAAAACAAAATTGATTTAAGTTTACAACATTCTTTGTAGGAACTAGCTCTGACGCTCATAAGCTGACACAGCTTATATGTAAACTTAAACAATGACTTTGATGAAAACATTGACATTAAATTGTCTATATAAGCCACCATTTGCATTTGATAGAATTGTGTTTTTAATAATGAAATGGTGGATAAAAAATATCTATAAATCACAGAAGAGCATGTTTTCCACACATGTACATAAAAAGGTACGCTGAAAATGTACCATTGCTAACGATCAACAGATCAGCGTAGGGACTTTTTTTTTTAATTTTTGCTGTGCGTACCTTCCTCTTATACCAGTCCATTTAATATTTTACTTTATTTTACATACAGAAAATAATCGACATTAGTTTTCGTTCATGATTACATTGCAAATCAAGCCAAGGTGATTTTCAGCGAATATATCTGTGAGCCACGTATTTAATTTAATGTAGCCTATACAGCGGCGTGAGCGCAAAAAAAATTGAAATGCTTTTTCAATCAGAATCTTTTGGTAAACATGGGACAGTTATGCGTAGAACGGCAGAATAGTCCAGCCAAACAAAAATTTGTATAACCATAAAAAAAATAAACGAAGAAGTGTTGAAACTTAAATTTGAGTAACTGTAATAATATAGAAAACTCTTCAAGATACCATAACAGATATATACAAAGAAATAAAATTCGAATAAATTCACACCAAAACACTGGTGGTCTAAAGAACTGTCTCAGGTATGGGAAGACAAAAAATAAAGCACGCTATAATTTTATTTTATTTTATTTCATTGACGTATAAGGGGGCGAGGCGTCAGGTCACCAGTATAAGTACAAGAACTCAAACCTTACATAATACATCAGGGGATAGTTGAATGGGCTACGCAACGTTTCTTCCCATGGGGGATTTGAATTTTGCGGGATACACTATTAGTGCACACTAGAAGTGTACAATGATATTGCATCACTACCCACAGGATTGGGGAGGGGGGGGGGGGGGGATAATTGTTGGCATGTAAGGCTGTAGGGAGAAGAGTATACATCAATCATTTGCAAATATAATCAATTACCTTGTGATTAATTGTCAACGATATCTTCCAAAATACCTGTTTTGCTTGATATTACTAGAATTCAGAGCTTGCTATCTCGTTTCAAGATGAATTTCGCTTCTTATTTGGAGGGTTGGTCTTGAAATTTGGTTTGAGTTCTCCAGCAAAACTTCTTTTTGATGACAAGGTAAATCGCTCATTGTCGATGCGTACCTTAAAAGCTTTTGATATGTTGAGAGGGGTAATACATTTATTACTTATCTTAATTTTTAGCTTGCGTCTGTTATGACTAGTTCATTCGTTCCGTTTAATGTTTCGTTAGAAACAGACAGGATTTTTCATCCAGTTTCGGGGGTTTGTCTTGAATTTTATTTGAAATTCTTCAATAGGACTTCATTTTGATGACGTAGTCCATCGTCAATTGCCGATGCGCACTGTAAGAGCTCCGCTTTTCTTCAAAACTTGGTATCTAGAATGAAGTAAGCAAAATCGCCTCACGGTAGAAAGCTTTGATACAAGCATAGCATCTAGGGTTACCATTTCCATGTTCATCTCATCTCTTAGCAATTCGCACAATTTGAAAACGAAAGATCGACGCGTAACCATCGGATTTCTAACTTTTTATTTAAATTTAATGTTATTTATTTTTGGAAGTTGAAAGTAACTTAATAACAAAAGGAACAAATTCATTCACACATCAAACTCCGATAATTCCGAATATTATGAATAATGGATCATGAGATGAATAATGGAACAGGCTCCCCTTGTGATAATGCTTTCCAAAAGTGCGCTAGGTTGTGATAATAAAGTATGCAGATTTTTCAACGGCGTTTATATGAACAAGTGCAACATTCCAACTATTCGCAAATTCTGTACTTGACCATCGATCACTATCTCAGTATAATAATGTTTGTCGATAGGAAATACTGGAGGATTTTCAGACGCATTTTTGGGCTGCATTATCACTGATCTGGCAACACTAGTGTGCTTTTTTCCAAATTGGTAAAGAACCAGACCAGCCCTGGGACCTGGTAGTTGAAGTTAAACTACCTCAAGGTTTTGCCAGAGCACGCTATAATTTCAACAAAAACTCAACTACTAAAAATTTAATATTATACCAAAAAGCTCAAGCAATATTTCAAAAATTAAAAAAAGATGCTAAAAATCAAAACTTTAAATCTTTTGTTGAAGAACTTAATCCTGAGATGTCATCTAGTGAATTATGGTTAAAACTAACTGGTAAGAATAGAAAAATGATCTCAAACAATAAAATACAAGAGGACAAATCAATGGCAGAAGCATTTCTTGATAAACATTTCGGCAAAAATGATCCATTTTATATGATGAATTCAAACTACCGAATTAATGATAATTAATACTAAATTTAAACAAATTTAATGATATAATTAAATCTAAAAAGAAAAAATCAGCTCCAAGAGAAGATAAAATCACCTATGAAATGTTAAAACAGCTACAACTTGAAGTAAAACAGACCATAATTAAACAACTAAATGATATTTGGAAGGCTTGTTACCTACCAATGACTCTTAAAACTATCAAAATTGTTGCTATACCTAAATCAGGTAAAGATCAATCAAGTATCGAAGGTAAAAGGCCAATTTCTTTAGTGCCAGTTTGCACAAAAATCATGAACTCAGCAGTACTGACTATTTTAAAGGATTATTTAGATGAAAAACATTTAATTCCAGATTCTTCTTTTGGGTTCCGAAAAAACATGTCAACCGTAACGTGCACTAACTTTCTAGTAAATACAATTAAACAGAATAAACGAGAAAACTTGCTCACAGCAGTAGTATTCATCGATTTGTCGAATGCCTTTAATGCCGTGATAACTGACACTCTAGAAAGTATTTTATATGAGTTTGGTGTCCCTGGCCATATCGTGTCATGGATTGTTCAGTTCCTCAAAAATAGAAAATTATCATTTGGTATGAAAAACCAAGTTATTGAAAGATTTGTTTCTAACGGATTGCCCCAAGGTGACGTACTTTCTCCTACATTATTTAATATTTACACTGCAATTCTACACAATATATTTGACGACGATGTGGTTTTAGTGCAATATGCAGATGATTTTGCGTTAGTAACAAGAGCTAAAAACCTAAATACTTTAAACAGTAAAACACAACAAACTGTAAACATTTTTTTCAACAAATTAAAACAATTAAATTTTGATGTGAATCCTCATAAAACAAAATCAATTCTTTTCCAAAACAGTAATAATATTTTAAATCTTAACATTAATGGTATAAACATAGAAACAGTTAAATATCACACATATTTAGGGTTTATTTTAGACAGATACATGAGTTTTGGAATACACATTAAACAAACTAAACTTAAAATAATTGACAGATTAAATATGATCAAAGTAATTAATAGTATGAAGTATGGAGCACATCCACAAACTATGGTTTATGTTTATAGAGCAATTTTTCGCAGTATTTTGGAATATGGAGCTTCAATATTCAATAATACAAGTAAATCAAACAAACAACTTTTAAATACCATTAATAACCAATGTTTACGTCGAATAACCGGCTGTACTAAAACCACACCAGTTAACTCTTTGATTGCAGTTGCTGCTACCCAACCGATAACTAACAGGCACGAATTCGTTACCTGTAAAGAAATTGCAAGATACTTCAATAATCGAAATATAGTAGCTAAACAATTACTGTATATAAACGAAGACACTAATGAGGATAAATTATCATACCTAGAATCCATTTATCTTAAAGAGCAGGAAATTTTCAAATCAATTTCACCGTTAGTTTGCAATAGCAATAGATTATCTGAGATTGACATTTGTTCTGAATTAGATACAGTTAGGACGTCAAAAAACAACACTAATCCCTTCAGATTAAAACAAGCTGTGCTATCACTTTTTAACAGGAAATACAAAAACAGGCCTAAATTGTTCACAGATGCTTCTAAACAAAATAAAAATTGTGGTATTGGTATATACAATGCTTATAATAATACTAGGTACTCATATAAACTTAAAACTGAAACATGCATTACAACCGCTGAATTAATTGCAATTGATACTGCATTATCTATCATAGACCAAGAACAAATAAATCTAGCAGTAATCTATACAGACTCTGAATCCTCTTGCATAATCATTGACTCAGCGCAACAGTCCAAACAGGCACCCCAAATAATTCAACAAATAATATGCAAAGCAGTTAAATGGAAGGTCACGTTGCAATGGGTTCCTAGTCATACAAATATTACTGGCAATGAAATAGCTGACGGCCTTGCGAAGACAGGCCTTAGTGAGACTAAAATACTTTCCAATTGCATTCTTCTTCCTGATGCTTTTGGCTTGTTTAAAAGTAAATGTGAAGAAAATACAAACCTGTGGTACCGAGAATATTCTGCTGAGAAAGGGAAAACCTTTTTCCAATACCAACAAACTGTAAATAGAGAGGGCTGGTACTTCAACAAAGGTTTCACTAATGAACACACAAGGCTGCTGAATAGACTCATAACTGGGCATGATTGGTCAAAGTATTGGAAAGCAAAAATGAAACTAGTGGAGGATGAAAACTGTGACATTTGCAATGAAAAGGAAAACGGAGAGCACATAGTTCTGCATTGTTTCAAATTTGGAATGATCCGTTCAAAATATTCTTTTGATTGTAAATTTCATAGTTTGGTTGACTTGTTTAATAGTAAAAACATTGATTTTGTTGTAGACGTATGTAATTTTTTAAAGGAGATAAAAATGGATATTTAGTATATTCAGATTATTCATATTAGTCAGTTCGCGTTTGGGGCCTCGCGGTCTCTGGAGCATGTTGTTTGGGAGGAAACGAGGGAGCTCAGTACTGCGGTCTTACGTCGAGTATGGCTCTCGCTAATAACCACAGGGCATTATAGTTTCAGTTGCTATGCCCTTGAACAGAGCTGTCAGTTGGTCAGCTTAACCAGAGTAGAAGAAGAAGAAGAAGAATAACGAACTGTCGCACTTTACTTGTGATCAATGCCATCATGATCTGAGCAGTCGCTGGTGACACCAACAATCAATATGCAACTAGCGATTTGAAATTGGATCACTGTTGTAGAACCCCTGGATTCGAAGTACCTTGTTATACATACTTGCGCCTTTGTTTTGATTTGCTGTGTTATTTTTGAGAGTGTGTTCGTGTGCTGTGAATATTTGAGAGTGTGTTCGTGTGAGTTCATTACTAGGGGCGCATCATTAAGCTTGGGACCGATGTGCTAGTACTGACTGAGCTAAGAAAAAAATCGTTTTTGTATGGGACCTACTGGTCTTAGAGTTAGTCTATGGTGACACTGTATCGTCGAACTTATTAGGTGCGCAACTAAGTTCTCGCTGTTTTTTGGTGAAAAGGGAACTTTATTTTGAAAACAAAGGTTACAAACGAATTATTCAAAGTATTGCCCATCACTAGCTACGACTTTTTCCCATCTTTCTGGTAGAACGTGAATACCATTTCGATAGAACTGTTCGTCTTTTGATGCTATCCAAGAATCAAGCAATTTTGAGATGTCATCATATGAGTGGAATTGCTGACCAGTGAGACCATGTGCCATCGAACGGAACAAGTAATAATCGGACGGTGCAATATCAGGAGAATATGGCGGGTGGGGTAGGACTTCCCATTTGAGCGTTTCCAAGTAGGTTTTCACCAGAGGACTGAAGCAGGCGTTAGTTCTTGACGATTTGACGATTTGAACATTTTAAGCTCGGTTCACAGTGGATTATAATTCCTTATAATATTTCTTCTATCAACCTACTAGTATCAGTAATGTAGATAAAACATTATTATACCTAGCTGATAAACAATGAAAAAATACTATCGTTGTGATAATCACTGCACTAATTACAACACGGAAGACTTTATTCTTGAATCAAATTAACGAAAATTACGCCAACTTCCACCGCGTATATTGTGTTTGCTGCCTACAGCCTTCAAGAAAACCGAGCTGTCAAATTAGCACCACACGCAGCACCAAATTTTCGGCTACACGATTGTTGTTCGCGGATGACAGTCGCTTCAGTCTTGTGGTTTTCACGGGTTTAGCAACGTGAGGTCGAGCGTTGTCATGCTGAAGAATCACTTTTTCGTGTCTGTGCTCGTATTGTGGCCGTTTTTCGTGCAGTGGTCGGTTCAATCGCATCAATTGAGTTCGATACCGTTCCCCGGTAATGGTTTCGTTTGGTTTCAACAGCTCATAATAAATAACACCAACTTGGTTCCACCAAATACACAGCATAACCTTCGCAGCGTGAATATTCGGCCTAGGCGACGATGTTGAAGCATGCCCGGGCAATCCCCATGAATGTTTCCGTTTTGAGTTACTGTAATGAATCAATTTTTCGTCACCCGTCACAATGCGATGTAGAAAACTCTTCCTTTTTTGCCGCTGGAGCAGTTGTTTACAGACGAAAAAACAACGCTCAACATCTCTTGGCTTCAAATCGTAAGGAACCCAAGTTCCTTGCTTCTGAATCATTCCCAACGCATGCAATCGCTTAGAAACGGCTTGGCGGGAAACTCCTAATCCTGAACCAAGCTCTTCTTGCGTTTGACACGGATCCTCATCGAGCAATGCCTCCAATTCAGAGTCTTCGAAGTTTTTTGGCCTTCCTTCACGCGGACGATCATCAACACTGAAATCACCAATCCCGACACGTTGTTTCACTCAGAGCAACATCACCGTAAACTTTTTGGAGCTCTCGATGTGCTTCAGCCGCTGTTTTCTTCGAATGAAAGAAGAAAATCAACACTTCCCGCAGATGACGATTATTTGGCACGAAATCAGACATCTTCAAACAACCAAAATATATAACACTAAACCAAAATCACTGATTTGGCAAAACGGTTTGTTTACCATATGTCTGAGCTTGGTTTATGACGCTTGAGATGTACAACATTCGACCAGCACTTACTACTGGCGCCATCTATTGCTAAACAGCGGGAACTTAGTTGCGCACCTAATATTCCACCTTAAACGCGTTTGTTGTGCATTTGTCACTTCTTTACTGCATCTTCAAAGTTGTCGCTTGACAATTGCCCAATATTTTTCGATCGGTTTAAACTCAGGGCAATACGGAGGATTAATCTCTTTGGCGACGAAATGCACATTGTTTGCAGCCAACCATTCTAGTACCTCCTTAGAGTAGTGGCAGCTGGCTAGATCCGGTCAAAACATTACGTTGGTCTTGTGTTGCCGAATGAAGGGTAAAATCCGGTTTTTCAGACACTCTTTAATGCAAACCTTCGACGTCATTGTGTGAGATGTGATAAAAACCTTGGTTCTAAAGCCACAACTGTAGATTCCTTGCCAAATCATTAGTTTTCGATCAAAATTATAAACAAAATAAATTTATACCTGGAAGGAACATCCCCACGTCCATTTGCCAGGTAAAATTTTCGTCCGGGGATTTGTTTATAATCCATTTTGACAGATGTTTTGTCATCCATTAAATTTCGTCAAAACTCGTTGGTATAGTAATCGTGCTCGCTTTTTGACCACTAAATTTTGTTTCAGGGAGCGCTTCGGAAGTTTACTGGCCCAAAAAGACTTATATCCTTGTCTTGAAAGGATGTTACGCACGGTGGAAAAGTTGGAATCGTATTTCTTTGCCAAATCACGTATGGAGACACCTGTGTTGCCTTTCACGTACCTCAACAAATTTTTCCTTAGCTCTTTGTCCTAGTGCCACTTTTATAATAGATGCGCTGTTCTCTATCTACACTCAGAGTATCCTAGTAACGTTTGATTACAAGACACGCCGTTGACTTTGGGATTTTTAACACTTTTGCTATTTTTGAAACAGACCACGAAGCATTCTCTAGATGTTTGTGCACAATTAATTTTCTTTTCTCAAGTTCCATGATCCGTAATTTCGAGATGCGTTGATCAATCGAGAAAAACTTTTCGCCAATTTTTTCGTCAATGAAATATCAACAAATGCCTGTCAAACGTTTTTTGTTCCAACCACCAGGGACGCGATGGTATATTAAACCGTGCGTCCAGATTTACTTTGAATCGAGTTTTAGAAGGAATGGACAACTGAAATTCCGGAAATAACTAAACACGGAACTATGAAAATCTAATTAAGATTGAATTCAGAAAAGTAAATTTAAATGCGATCATTCGCTTCCAATGGTTGTTAGCGGTTGTTGCTTAGGTGAGTGTTCACTCATGATGAAAATACTACCATCTATTGTAGCAAGGAAACTTTCCATAGCAGTGGAATAATCTGAAAAACTATTTGATCAGGATTCTATTGTTGTTTGTGATCATTGAGCTCTTGTATGAAGGGCCAAAAATGCTTGGGCGGGCCCGTAAGCAGAGACACTTACGCGAAACCCGAGGTTTCGAGCGAGACCCGACAACAGCTATGCCGTGAATCCAAGAGGCGCTATAGTAGCAAGGTTTACTGGAGCAGATTTAGATTTGCTTGCAGAGGCAAGCTAGAAATAGATATCCAGTGCGACAATCAAGCTGCAATCTGCGTTGCAGAAAATGGATCTTCCAATCCGCAAAGTAGATATTCGGTATCACCACGGACTAATTACGGACATCGGACGGACGATTTATGCATGACGCACCTGGTCAAAATTTTCAGTGTATCAAGTTCCATAAATACTAGAATATCATTACAAGAGCAGTACTAGAAAAATTCAGCAGCACTGTTTTTTTTTCAACTTCGGCAACACTGTTTGCATGTCAAAACAAAAAGCGGGTTATTTTTAAGTGAAAAACGTCATCGAATGGGCGGCTCGAATCGAGTTCCAACAAATTCCGAATTTCTCGTTCTTAGTTCTGATGGAATGTGTCGGAGGATCGTCGATTTATTTCAATGCCCCAGAACAGATTGCAGGAGCTCGATCCCTTCTTCTTAGGAAGCCACTCCACCAAGAAGATCGTCAATGTGAAAGTTTAAATAACACTTTATCTGCTATTGAATAGGTCAATTCACCGTCGGGAAAAAGTTGCTGGAGGCAGTGGGTACCACCATCAGGGAAAGCCGATACGTAAATCAGTTAGTTATATCAGGTACGTAACTTCAATCAGTTTTTTAATCCAGGTACTGTTACTGTTGCAGAGCACTATAGTCAATTATCTGCCTGTCTCGGTTCCGTTTGCGTGCAACAACCTGTACATAAAGCACATGAGTCGCGAGGAGAGCAGACTACGCCGAGTACAAGTGGTTCAACATCGGCTGGAAGCATTACAAACGAATGACCTACATCGAAAGTTCATTGGCTTTGCGTGTTCTCTGTACATCCCGTTCATCCTTATTGCAAACGAAGCCGAAATTGTCCATTAAAATTTTGGTAAGTGCTGACACTGAATTTACGTTTCAAAATAAATCTAATAATGCAACATTTCAGCGAAACCCGACTCTACCGCTGGCCGGTAAACTTCCAGCTGAACCAACAGCAAAAATGTGACAACAGCAACAACAACATCATCGTCATCATCACCATCGGCAGCAACGACATTTGTCACCTTCGCCATCGTTTACAATGGGATCCCTTGTGACTGGATAGACTATCGGTTCGGTCATGAGCCAACAACAGCACCAATAAGGATTTTTGAATCATAGCTTTAGACGGTAGATCATCTGCCTCGACACCGCCACCGCCATTCACCTCGAATGAGAATCGGAATACTCTCGCAATAGTAATGATAAGAGTAATTACGATTTAACGAGTGATTAAACTGAATATATTATAATAACGAGTGATTAAACTCAATATATTATCAATATAAAAAAGGGATTTAGATGAATGGAAAACATCGTTTATTTATTAAAAGAACTTTCAATTAGTTACAGTTTTAGAGGGTTCATTTTGTGTTTAAGATGGGTTTGAGTTGTTATATTCTTGTCTTATGCAGGGGAAATCCAATATTGATTCTTACAAGATTTCATAGTGTACTAAAGGATGGCTTCACGAGGATCTTGATCATTCTCCACCGTCTTTCTGTTCCCCGGATTCAATGACCACATATAAGGAGAGTGTTCTACCCGTACTGGCA
Organism: Aedes japonicus; assembly: GCA_034211315.2. NCBI lineage: Eukaryota > Metazoa > Arthropoda > Insecta > Diptera > Culicidae > Aedes > Aedes japonicus. Next base: position 21,656 of record JASCZW010008392.1, on the reverse strand, counting down.
AACTTGTCCTTCTTGATAGCTGTTGATGGGTAAATTCTGTAACCGAATTTGATTGGAATGAGATGTTTTTTTAAAAGTCCTCCGTTATAATCGAGACTTCTCCTTTCGGAACTTTGGATGAGCTTGCAGTGTTATGGTCTATTTCGTTTTGGTCAATTCCATGTCCTTTGTTTTCCTATGAGTGTGAACACCACAGAGTTTGCCGTCTTTCATGCTGCGGTTTTGTCGTATCATAGCGAGAAAAAGGTTGTAAATTATGTGTAGGACTTTTTTCCCACAGGTTCGGGTATCATTGGTGGCTATAATTTGTCCTGCGTAGGAGAATATAATCGATGAAACGTTACGGTTTTTTGTGTTTGCTACCCTAACGAAGTGAGTTGTGTTGACAATCATCCTCCTGTAAGCTTAAGTTCCAGAAATGATTTAAGCTCTCGCTTATTAAACCAACTATAAAAATACAACAATATTATATTTGTTTTAAAAAGATGTTCGAAGAAAATATGTTTGATGCTCACATGTACATGTGGAACAACAACCTCAATTATCAGGCGCAATATGAAAACAAATAAAATTGAGGATAACGGGCATATTTTTTATTTTCAAACATTGGAATAAAGCTGCGGTGTCCAACTGTGGCACGCATCGGCTGAGTTCCTCGTTGTTGTTAGCTCGGTTTTCGTTTGTTATTTTCAAATCGCGGAGCATTTTTTCAATATGGCCATATGGGTGAGTTACCGTATTACCTGACGGATAGATCGTATAATCGGTATTATATCTTTGTTGGTCAGCCACAACTTCTCCTAGATTGTAAATAATAAATCCTGCCACAGTCATTGGGGAAGTCGGACGGCCTGTATGGTAGAGTAACATGTTCTTCTTGGCAGAGGTTTTATCAGTAACTGTTGCCTTAGCTATAGCCCGATCTTCTTGTTTGACCTTTCCCTTCGGTAACTGGTACAGCTAATTTTGGAGGTAAGCTATTGACTATCAATTAATTAAATTTGCTACATGACCTGTTCATTTGCGTATCAAGGTCATTATCGAGTTCCAGTAACTTTATCAGTATATACCGTCGCTCATCTTTCGCCAGCAAAATGTTCTCCTGGATCTGAACTACGTGATCAAACATGGCGGCATTTTTCTTGATCAAATGTGAACGACTGAATCCACCCACCACCACCATCCACGAAAGTACAAAGTGGAACCATCACTCTTCACTATCGGTACATTACGATATGACCTAAAAATGGAGAAAATCAAAGAGCTTTTGAATAAAGATACCGAACTCGGAACATCAAAAATAATTCATACCTTAACAATCCGTCTCACCGATTAACACCCCAGGTTTCAACGACTGTGACACTGAGTTGCTTGATTTTACGCTTGATACACTTTGATAGACTTGCAGATTCGGGATAATCCAATGATAGCTCACAACATTTGAGCCTGAACGGCTTTCTTGTACGAATTCTCCTGTATCTTAGCTGGAGCGAAACGGAGCAAACGAGTTAAATTAACCGGCCTTATGAAGAGTTTTTTTATGTTCTTCCTTGATGCTGCTGGAGTTGCGCACTTAAAATAAGAATAGGAGCACAAGGATGAATACTTTGGTCGCAGATAGATCAATTAACATACAGCAACAGTAAAAACGAGGCGGAAAATGTGCTGATGGAATTAACTTGAAACTTGGTGGTGATACTGACAAGTGGACATTTAAGATTTCAGTTGTATTTGTAAATAATATCAGCTGACATAATTAACATGCACACTGAAACACGTCTACGCAATATTGAAAGTAATCTAGTATACACGGCACTTTGGCAGTACTAGAGACCGGTTCTCTAGTACGATAGTGATCCAAAAAATTTCAAATGTTTCTTCGGCACAACTACGTCCTTCCCTTTTGGGTCCATGGTATCACTTCGTGCATAATTCACTGGACACTGGTGAACACCAAACAAGAAGCAGCCGACGGTTTTACCAAATCCTTAACGCACCTAAATTTGAAGATCACGAAGCAACAAATAGGCATTGAGGCTTAGGGAGGAGTGTTAGGATCTAAGTAACCCTAATGAATTGAAGTATGCCATGCTAATTAGATGTAGAAGAAAATTTGTCATTCCACTATCGTTACTCAACCTATCAAGACGTTTTACAATTTCGATATTTGAATATTACAATACCTTGAGAGACAAATTTATGAAAAGAATGAAGCACAACAATTTCATCATACATGATGTTCTTTCGCTAACTTAATTAGGGTACTAATCGTCGGATAACGCGCACTTGATAAAACGGAACTCGCAACTGAACTGAAGTTAAAGCAATTAACTTATAGAGTCTTTATTTCGCACTACTTCATACAAAATACCCGACGAATCTAAATTTAACGTGCTTGTACGAATGGTTTATTGCAGACTGATTATAATAAAATTGCGATCCTACTTGCTGACCGCGTGCGATGTTTTTGGACATCGGTTTTCTACCTACGGTCGGCTCTATTATCGATCGTTAGGCGATCGGTTTGATCTCCTAGTGTGTATCACACATGGACAACTGCTAGTGGCTAATGGGTACATTTCTATATCTTGCTCATTGGTGTTCAATACTCTAGTAAAGATAGCAATAGGCGATTGGTGTAAACACATGATATTCTGTGAATGAGCTTCTGGAGCGAGTTATCGGCAAACGAATCGCATTGAGTCTAAATGAATAATAACAGATCTGCTTCCAAGTCATCGAGACAGCATCGAGTTAGAATACCGAGTTGCTAAGTTAAGAACAAATGATTTTTGATTCAGCTTTTAGCCATTGTCAACCGGATTAACCAGTTAAGTCACTGATGTTAAGAAAAGATGATATCAACGAAAGAGTTTCATCACACCGACCACATCTTAGTCATGCCATAAATCGCATCGAAAATGTTACCAGGGTGTCATAGATTTCTGAAAATTTGCATAAGCATTAACAATCGATTGTGAATGTTCAGCAGACGCCTGTACAGATACCGAATACCGATCTAAATAAAAAGACTGCCGAAATTGTCTTATCGCTTATCGCACAAGTACAGACATTCACACCAACGATAACGCGAATTATATTTATTCAGCCTACTGGGCGCAGCGTGAGCAGATTTCGATTCCGACTTGGCTTCAACCCTTGTTCAGTTTTCGAAGTACATATTTTTTGCATCACCAGCAAGCAGCATGTCGATCGCAACCTACGAAGAAATTCTCGACCTTCCGAATCACCCGGAGAAGCTTCTAATCGACGTCCGTGGCGCCGACGAGCTTGCCAAAACCGGCAAAATTCCTACCAGCATCAACATTCCGCGTAAGTATCTATCCGCAGAAATTTGATTAAAATGAAAAGTGGACAGATCCCATTAACATCCACATCCAGTGGAGGAAGTAGCAAAGGCATTCTCCCAGGAAACCCTCACGGAAGACTTCCAGCGTCAGTACGGAGTTCCTAAGCCAGCGTTCAATCACTACATTATAATGAGCTGTCGTACGGGGCGAAGGAGTCAGATGGCAATCGATACCATCACCGCCCACGGATATACAAAGTAAGACATTCTGGGAAAGTGTAAACTTCGTAGAATTGCGCTTAGTCATCATGTGTAACCGTACGACGCTTTTGCCCGCACCATGACAGGAGCTTTGTCTGTTTCGTTTCCATTACAGTGCCCAACTTGGAGCAGGACTTGAATCTTCCGGCCGATGAGTTCCAGGCCAAATACGGTCGCGATAAGCCGACCTTAGAAGCTGAGGTGATTTTCCACTGCAATCGCGGCGGAAGGGCTCAGAAGGGTACCGATCTGGCCACCAGTCTCGGATTCAAGAAGTACGTTCCCGGTTGATATGCTTCGTTGGTCGTTTTTTTTGTGTGTGTGCCAAAAGACTCACTTTCTGTTATCTATGTATTGCTTTGAACGACTTTGATGTCGGCTTTATTATCTGCTTATCGAGTTTATTGATTGAAAAGGTAGTCAGTTTGAATTCCATTTTCGTTTCATTTCAGTTCACGGAACTACAAGGGATCTTGGACCGAGTGGGCTGAAAAGCAGAGTAAGTAGGCCGGTACGATTTCACGCAAGTTCTGAATGTTTGTAATATACATATATCGTGTGTAAAAAAAGATAGATAGTTACATAAAACAAAACGATGATGACAGACCAGTCATGAATAACATCTAAGAAGGCATTGCAAAAGTGTGTGCAATAGCAAGGCTTTCGGAAAAGCTAAAATCTCCTCAACACATGTCAGTCTCAACCAATTCCCTATTATATTACACATGAATCTCCTCCAGTTGGCCCCAACTGGGACCCATTTTTACCTTAACCCTCAGCGGCAAACTGAGCTTCGCACAGTTCTCCATACTGGATTTCAGAATCTTTGCCACCTTCCGCACCTGATCGCGTGGCACTTCGAAAATCAGTTCGTCGTGCATGTGCAACACCAGCTCGACCTGTTCCAGCTTGAGCGTCTGCCGGTACTTACGCAGATTTCTAATCATTCGCAAAATTGCATTCTTCAGAATGTCCGCTGCCGAGCCCTGCACAGTGGTGCACACGGCTTGCCTTTCTGCTTCGGAACGTTTCTTTGCATCGGTACTGTGGATCGCCGGAAGGTAACGTCTCCTACCGGTAAGCGTTTCAATATAGCCTCGATCTTTCGTTACCTGGACGACCTTGTCCGCGTAGCGTCGGATGTCCGGATAGGTCGTGTGGAACTGTTCCATCAACGTTCGGGCTGTGTCCTCTTCGACGTTTAACTCTGCGGACATTGACTTAGCACCCATTCCGTATATAACACCGTAAACGATGGCCTTGGTGTAGTTGCGCAGCTCGTCGGACACTTGGCTTTCGTCTTCCACGTGATTCCACTTCGCTGCAATTCCCCGGAAGACGTCCTTCCCACCGTGCATTACTGCTAGAAGCTTCCGATCCTGCGATAAATGTGCCAGAACGCACAGCTCTAGCTGGCAGAAATCTGCCGATAGGAGTATTCTATCTGCGTTCGCACATGCGAATGTACTTCGACAACTGAATAGCTCCACCTGTCCGGGATCAATTTCAACCTGGAATAGAATTTAACAAAATTTAGAACATCCCAGCCCAAGCTAGCTACCTATCTAACCTTGAAATCTTTCACGACAGTCTGCAAATTCGGTTCATGCATCGAGATCCTACCGGTGGACGTGAAGCAATAGCTGCTCCCGTAGATTCTCCTTCCGTCCCGAATCGCTCGATGCAACGGCTCAATCGTTCGACTGAGATTGCTCTCAATCTTCCGATAGGCAATGACCAGCGCCGACAGCGGGGTGTCGATCTTCTCCAACACCTGACGGCTGGTTTTCACTCTACCGTTGCGTTCTCGGGGAACTTTCAACGCCGCTGCCACTTCGCTCACCGAACCGAAATCTAGCTTCCGTCCTCCGTTCAGGATACGAACCCGTTCCGAGATTCGCTCCTTAGCCAACTTGAGACGATTGATCAGGTGGTCCAGTTTGTTTGCATCAGCTGGGAAACCGACCAGTTCCATTCGGACCAGCGCAGCGTGAACGGGCATTTCCCGGCTTGTGAAGGTGGCAAGCATGTCCTGCGCCCGGTCCAGCTGATCCAATTGAGACACTTGCGATTGGATTAGGTGCGACACGAGGAAACTTTCCACCGTGCATCTGAGGCGAGAATTTTGTGTTTTTAACTGGTTTTTAATTGTACTTGTATGGAGGTGATTTACCTGATTTTCGCATCTATGGTGCTCATGTAATGCAAGCTGGGACCGGTTGATCCTGGGCAGCGACCGGCTAGTTGGCACAAGGCAGTGAGCTCCGGACAGTGTTGTTGAATCTGGTGATGGGGAGGAAAGTATGGCGTAATTCTTGTGCTAGCGACTGGGAATCTATCCAGTAAATCATTTGTTTTCAGTAACCTAACCTGGAAGTCTGTCGGTAGTTGTTATTACACATAAAAGTAAGTGATAAAACATATTTAGTCAATCAAAAAAGGTGTCATATTTATTTTATTACACAAAACAATATCTTCATATTTGTAAACAGCAGTAAAATCAACAGGAAATTTATCCTTATGTTAAAACAAAATTATAAACAAAAAGTAGTGAAAAAATTGACATTAAAAAATTCTCCGTACAGGACAAGAAATTCCTCCCAAACGAAATCAAAATACAAAGTTAATATTTGGTATGGCCGCCTTTTGCTGCAATTACACTCTGTAGGCGTCTTTTCATCAGAAAGAACCAGCTTTTGGGTTGTTGCGGGCAGATCTTCTGCCACTCTTCCACGAGAACTTCCTTTAGCTGATTCTTGATCTGAATTATATGTTCTGGTGGTTTGCGCCACACTCTAACTAATCCGTCAGACCCAAAAATGATTGAATTTGCTCTCGTCCGTGAACAGAACGTTCTGCCAGAACTCTTCTGGTTCGACCACGTACTTTTGGGCGTATTCCAGCTGCTTTTTCATATTTTGGCAGATATGAACGGATTATTCCGTGTAACGCAACCTCGGTAACCTTTATTATGTAGAGCATTCCGTACTGTTTGGGGGTTAACTTTGATATTGGCGTACTTCGACAGACTGTCAGCAAGTTTGGGAGCACTCAACCTACGATATTGTTTAATTTCCCGCAAAAGTATGCGATGGTGACCAGAGTTGTCAACTGTGGATTACGACCTCTTCCGGGAGTCGTCTCTAGGAGATTGTGTTCTCTGGTAGTTCTGAAGCACGTACTGAACCGATGATCGTGGCGTTTACTATGCCTGCAATTTCGGACAAGCTTTTAGCATCATTCTTCAGTCGGATAATAAGTTTCCGAACTTCTATCGGAATTTTTCAGTGAGAAGCGGCCATTTTCCTGAAAATTAACGCTGAAATACTCAAATTTCAAAGAAAAACACTAAAATATGTTAATTTTACCTTGTCTGTTGTTGTAAACAGTGGTAAATTCTTCTATGTAATGCAACGCGTGCTTGTGCTTTTGACAGATCGACGTATATTTGTTTACTCGACTTGTTTGAAATAAGGACAATTTTTGAAATCATTTTGTAGCTTCTTTAGGTAAATGATGGTTTTATCTGATAGAGATGTATTTATGTTTACTTGAATGACTGTGAGACAAAAGGATTCATTTTTACAGTAAATGAAACAAAAGCACTTCAAAATGGTCTCAGTTTTAATTTTTACTTCAACGATACAACATTTCAGTCAGTGCTGTGTGGAAAATTCTCGCGTAACTTTTCACAAGGTCCTATGTAACAAATGTAAACAAATTGTATAAATTATTTATAGATACAGTGTCTATACTGTAGAATTAAAAATGAAATGTCATAACCTATTTTATTCCTTTGTCAACCATTAATTTGTATTATAGAAGCAGATAGAAATAACTTGTTTTTCTTCTAATCTAATCTTATATAATCTCACACAAACGCAGCCAGTACGTGAAAGCATCCTGGAAATAATTGGGTTAGATGACGCCCAATTATTTTTTGTCAATATTGATGCTTGCAGCACATCAAAGACATGATACAAGCGGCCAGGCCTACTGCGTTGATTAACTGCAAATGATGATTCCGTAAAATGAGTTGAATTCATTTTGTGAATCTACAGCGGAGGAAGGATGCGTGGAGGGTATCTACGGTATGTATCATACGCTCCAGGTTATGGCATGTTGAATACAATAGGAATATTAAAATATTTATATTTTGATCAATATAACGGGTGGCAACTAAAATTTTGGAATTTCTTTCTCAAGCTGTCAAAATAAGACAAACAAAGTTGAAGAAGATCTGATTTATTCAAATAAAAGATACATTGTCCATTGTTGAAAAAAAATTAGTGAACATTTGAAAACGGTCCGTAATCGGATGTTCGGCGAAGCTTCCGTTTGATGTCGGAACAGGAGCGTTGTACGGCCTCCATGTCAACTTTGCGAATGCATCTCTTGATTCTACCAATCAACTGTTTGCAATTCGTGGCTCTCCAGTTATTTTTGTACACCAAGGAACTCAAAACCCCGAAGAAATCTTCGATTGGGCGACGCTGAGGCAGATTTGTCGGGTTGTGGTTTTTGGGTACAAATGGGATCGAATGGGTAATCAGGAACGATTGTGTTTTTATGGCGTAATGCGATGACGCTTTATCCGGCCAAAACACGTATTGTCCATCAGCATGATGTTTTTGTAGAAACGGGATCAAAATTTTCTTCAAACATTCGTTCTGGTACACATCTTGATAGATTGCCAAACCAGAGGGCTTGAACCATGGCTTAGAAATGCCTTTCTTGGAAATGGCAATGTACAGCATCACTTTCTGTTCAAACTTATGTTTAAACTTATATTTTATATTCGAGGTTGTAGTAGAACTATCCGTTGAATAGTATCGATCGTTTCCGGGAATCTGCGTCTTCGAAAGGGAAGTAGCTTTCGTCGTCCAAAACAAAACTTTTTCCGGAATAATTTTTAATCAACCAACGGCATTGGGATTTCAGCGTTGAAATCTGTGCATCAGTATATTCCGGGGCTCGTGTCTTCTTTCGGCACTTTATTCCGACTCTTTACAATGTTTTGCAGATGTACTGGTGAGAACAGTTGAACTTTTTGCGGCATCCCGTTGGCTCAGTGAATCCTTGTTGTTGAAGGCACGAGAAAGAGAACGAAGTCCTTTTGCGTCCATAATTTTGGCTGGTCTTCCACTACCTTGCTTGCGAGCAGTTGTTGGGGATCTTAGGATATGGTAAACAGTCGAAGTCGCAACATTTTCGCTTTTAAAATGTTGTACCGTATACGTTTTGCCGAGATTTCTGTGCAGTTCGTAGAACTGTACAACGCCCTCGCGAAATACTTCTTGTTTCGACGGCATTTTGAGCAAAACTGAGCAAGCATAAACAAAACAGAAAATACTAGCAGAAAGAGGAGAGAAAGAGCTAACGCATACACACTCTTATTTCTCTCTGAGCTCGTTTGTTGTTGAGCATAGAGGCCTCAAAAAATTCAAAATTTTAATTGCCACCCGTTATAGCATATAATGGAAGGATCTCACAATTATTATCCGAAGCCTGTGCAGTGTAAAAGCTCCAATCGTTCGGCATAGTCATGGATCTTCTTTTTAAGTCTGACCTACATCGTAATAGCAATTATAAAAAAAACATAACATAGTGGCTTGTTCGAACGAACACAGAAGAGTAAAGAATTTTTCTAAAGATCTGTTTCAAACTTATTTTTTTTCGACTCTTCTTCTGCCTTTCGTTCGCACTCATTCTTCTTTTAAAGATTACTGTTCTGTTAGTATCTTTGTTTCAACCAGTTAGGAATTTTAATATTCATGCATGCCATTCTTGATTATTCTATTGACAATTGCGACAAATATGACTTCCGAAATCAATCATCAATAATCTCCTGTGTGAATGATTCCCTCATCCCAGTAAAATTACTTATCCACAAGTTTTTTTTTACTATCAGGAGAGAAATCAATAATAAATCAGTAAAAAAAACTCCTCCCCCACGATGCTGCTACACACAGTTCCGATCACGCTCGATCGATTTAGCAGCCAGTTTTAGCCACTGGAACCGCAAATCCATCACCGCCGTATCACGTCCCGTCGATAAAACGTGAATTTCGTTGAAAACGTTTGTGCAACCTCCGGTGAGAAATGAAATGTGTCGACGCAAATCACCTCCAATATAGACAGAAATAAAGGGACATTTTTTCGGTCGTCCACATTAGGAAGTCACGTTCGATCGAAAAATTGTCATCACATCGTCCGTCCTCATCCTGATAAAGGTTTGAAATTGCTTCAACAGCTCGTACAAACTCTTTGCTCCATTCGTGATGGTTGGAACATTGCGACAAGATGGTAATTCAGTCATCAAACTAAAAAATTCATGGCGACGCCGACGGGAGGCTGTGCATTAGAGAGTTGAGTCTCAATATTCGGTAGATTTTATCGAATTCTCGAGGCACGCTTCCAATGTTTCAAATGAGAGCGGTTTCACAAATTAACCAACAAAGTCAATTCGTCTAACTTGGCTGGATTGAATGGTAAATATTGATTTGGTTATGCCAATGAAGTGCAGCCTAATTGGTTTAATGTTTATGTTTTCCGCTACAACAGTGAACTTACCGCATGTGTGGCTACGCAATTGATAACAAAACACAATTTGTTTTTTGATAAATCGAGGCATTTCCTTTTGATGTGGCTTAAAGCGAAGATGATACCAAGCACCGGGCAGTGAACGTACCTTTTGATTGAAGTGGTCGTTATTGGAATCTGCAAATGGCCACCACCATTTCCGATTTTCAACGTCGACCATTTAAAGGTAAATATTCATGAAAAGACGAAGATTTGACACAACTAGTGGAAGTGTGGGACTTATCCCTCAAGCATTTGAACCAATAGCCACCATTGTGCGCCACTTATCAGATCCACTAATTTATAAAAGAAGATTATTTTCCCTTTCTGAAAATTTAGAGCTGTTTCCTTCCAGTAGGAAGTAAAGTAATTAACTAATTCTACGCCAAAACTGCGCAGCAAACCGCCGACAATAATGAAAACTGAAATCTCCCTACAATTGCCTCAAATTACCCAACAACAAAAAGAAAAGAAAAGAAGAACATCACTTCACTCAGAAGGAATGTAAAAATGCTTTCTCCTTGATGAAATTGTACGCAAACCATTTACTGCCGTAAACCCGGCCCACCACTCATACCAATCCGTCATCCAGCCAGTCATTCAGTCAGTCTACCAAAAAGAGTGTGTGAATGCGGTGGCGTTGATGGTGATGATAGCGGTGATGATTATGCGAATGACGCGACGGAGGAATGATAACGTAGTTTCCGGAAGATTTCCACATCATTTTGAAATTTGTTTTCACATAAACCTTAAAGGAAGGCGATGGAATTTTAATTTATGGAATCAAATTATCCTCATTGGCCAAAACCTGCAGTTTACTATTTTCGTATGAAAATAAAGATAGCCTGTTCTCCAACACTGCCGCCCATTAATAGTATCCTTCTGAATTCCTTGCATAAGTTCCCTTTAGAAGTATCAAGCCCATTGTGATGATCATAATATATACCAAGATATAGGCAAAAAAAATACTAGTAGATGATAAAGAACTGATGAATAAGAACAGTTTTGCTAGCAATTGCAACAACATGTAACGTTGGATAACATCTTTGACAGCAAGATCAAAATGTTTAGAAACTACACAAAAAACAAATCTGAATTTTCATACTGATGTAAATATCAGACCATGTAAAACTGTATTCTATTCCACACGAAGCAGCAGCTTGCATAAAACATTATCGACAATATATGGAATGTGCTAGAGCTTTACACGATTTAGAATGTAAGTTTGTATGTTTTGTGGCGCTTCATTGATGTGCCTGATATTGAACAGAAATTTACACTACTTTTTTGAACTGTGTATTGTTGGAGATGTGTTATTAAGTTCGTGCAGGAATTACGCCAGTCCTTTTCAGCACGATTTCTATCCAAAGCGGTCGGTAGATAGTAATTTGTGCGAGTTTATGAAGACTTGCGTCGGTGTAATGAATAACGTTGAACAGGTTGTTGCCGTGTCTACGGACATGAAGGTAACTTTGGGCAGCGTAAGTCCATCGTCTGTATTCGAAACTGTCTCCATTTTGAGTCTCCAAAATAGAGGTTGTACGGAATCAAATTGCACCACTTTTGAATGGCTGTAACTTTTTACCCGGTGGGTATTTTCTATTGAAATGTATTTGTTTACGCTGTGTAAGTTTCACTAGCACATGTGCAATCGTTGCGAAGGTGGAGTCGGAAGAAGCAGCGGCGCAAAGAAATTTTGCGCTCGTCCTTCGAAAATCCGCATCTTTCTTATCGTATCATCAGCAGGAAGCTGGCAATGGTACATTCTACGGTGTCTTGTGTTTCAAATCGGTACCGCAAACGTTTGACCATCGATCGAAAAGAAGAAAGTGGCAAAAATGGATCTCCGTTTAGTGTTAAGGATCACAAGCAGGTAGTTCAAGCTTTCAAGAGGAATCCCAACAGTTCAGTTCGAGATGTGGCGAAGAAACTGAATCTAACCAAGGAAGGATTACACACGTACAAAGTCCAAAAGGCGCCTAATCGCGAAGAACGGCAGAATACGGTAGGTAAAACATGTGCACAGAAGCTCTACACTCAGATGTCGAAGAAACCACATTGCCTCGTTATGGATCATGAGACGTATGCAAAAGCAGACTTCCGGCCACTTTTGGGGCTCCACTTTTTCACTGCTCATCATAAATTCGTTGTCCTTGAGGACGTTAGAAAGCAGAAGATGTCAAAGTTTGCCAAAAAATATATGATTTGGCAAGCAATTCGCCCGTGTGGAAAGCGGAGCACCCCATTCGTGACAACTGGAACGGTCAATGGACAGGAATGCCTTCAAAAGCATCTACTTCCTCTTCTGAGGACACGATATTCTGGTCGGATTTAGCCACGTGCCATTATTCGAAAGAGGTTTTGGAGTGGTACAAGGCTGAGGAGGACCATTTCGTGCCGAGGCATCTCAACTCTCAACCCCTCGAACGCACCGGAACTGCGGCCAATTGAAAAGTACTGCTCCATCATGAAACAGGAGCTTCCGAAGTCAAATCGGAGGAAGATATGGGGAAAAAATGGGTTGCCCTGCAAAAAAAAAGTTGGTCCAAATGTTGTACAGGACCTTATGAGTAGTGTTAAGAAGAAAGTTCGTACATTTGGATATGGAATTGAAATTAATTAAAACAATCATGGGAAAATATTTTTAACATGTTTTATTTTACTGCCGGAATGTTTGAAAACGATTGCACAGATAAAAAGAAACAGGGAATTTTCTGCGTTATCTAATGCACATAAAGGGAATGCTAGATTTGGCAGAACATTATAGGATATTTCATGTAAATTTAAGCCAGATAACGCCTGAATCTAGCCTCTTGTATGAAAGATTGCAAACATTGTTGTATGTAAACATTGTTTACACCTCCTTTGGCTTGGAATTAAACGAATCGAAATTTTACGTGCTTGTTAAAATTAATTATTTTTTTCTGTGTGGTTGAACGGACGAATTTTGTCGAATATTTGTGTGTGTCGCAATTTGATTCCGTACACCCTTTAATATCTTTGAGACACATTACGAATGATTTTTGCAATGCAAGGAAACAGAGTAGCACATTGAAATTTTAGGCTTACTATATTTTTACGGTATATGATTTTAGCTCATCCATGGAAGTCCCAAGTATTGTAAACTAATTTTATTTTTGTTTCTCGTGGTTATGATACATTATCTAAGCTTTAATGGTTCATGGTTTGTCTACAATTGCAGCAAAAGCCCAATCTGCAGACATGTTAACACAAATAAAATTGATATTGTCATTTTATATTATTACATTCCTTCACTATATTTTCTATGCTATTTTGTTTCTCATTTTTAGCTTCGCATTACGCATCCTTGAAAGTTATAGCCCATCCAACCCACGTTATGTATTAGATAAGAGAGAAAGGGTTTTAACGTTTTTTGAGAAACGATCAGTTACGACAAATTCTACTCAAAAAAGCTTTTTCCTTCTTCATTAAAAATATATTATAATTTAAAACTTACAGTTTATAATTCACTTACTTACAGTTTATAATCATTCTTATTCCAACTCAGAAATAAAGAATCATTTACGGGAAACTATCGGAAAATTACATTTTGTTGTATATCTGTAGTTTTAGTAGGTTTCAGTTTTTAGCATTATTTCTTCTCATATGAAATTTATTTCGCTCTAGTTTCAGCTGTTTTTAAGCTTTTCCAAACCTGTTAGGATATTAATACATATCTTATTTAAATTTTCAGTAACAAACCAGTGTCAGATATATCTTGTTTCTATGCTTATTATGTTCTCTGGCTTTCTCGTTTAAATTCATTTAATTAAAATTACTATAGTACCTAAGGCTTGTTCGCAATAAAATCTGGAAATACTTTTTATAAACCCCCCCCCCCTCCTATCAAATTTTTTGTATGGATTCTCAATTTATTTTGTATGGATCGTCACGCCCCCCCCCTTCTGCGTGACATAATTAATGGACCTTCCCTTACAAAGAAATGATGCAGTCAGCATTTGGCATCAAGGGTTCATCCCGGCCCTTGGCTGTCTGAACAAAAGACTTGGACATATCCCCTAAATACGTATATCTCTGAAAATTCTTCAACAACGCGTGAAATATTTCGCAGACTGATGAACGTTTGTCTGTTTATTGTGTAAAATCAATTTTGGTGATACTACAAGCTTTTAGATCGAAAATGGCGTCGAAAGAAGAGCAAGTGCGAAAAGCAATTGTGTGCGGTCTGTCAGTAAGAAAACTTGCAAAAAAGCTTGGTTTTTCTGCAAGCTTTGTTCATAACGTTTTTTTTATCGTTTGATACACGTTTGACAACAGCCAGGAGGGCTGGGAGCGGAACAAAAACGGATTGCAGGAAGCACCGAAAGGACGCGAAGGTGAAGTAAATATTTCAGAAGAGACCAGATCTTTCGGTACGTACTGGAGCTAGAAAAATAAAAATGTCCCCAACTTTTGTGCATACTTCCAAGCACGGGCAAAGTATGAAGTAGTTTAAGGTGAAAACTGTACCGAACCGTAATGATAAACAGAATATGACGGCTAAAATCCGGCTTCGCAAGTTGTTTCGCGAATATATGACGAAGTTTTCCTGCGTGATAATGGACGATGAAACTGATGAGCTGGAAGCAGCTTCCTGGAATGTCTTATTATACTGCCATGCAACGGAACGGCGTAGGAGCATTTCAGGACGAAAAAAAAGGCCAAGTTTCCCAAAAAAAAATGATATTTGGTTTGGAAGGCAACATGCAGTTGTGCAGAATGCCTAAAGAAGCGATTGTTACCATTTCTACGAGCAGCCATGACACTCCCTCGCTATTCTGGCCTGATTTGGCATCTTGTCACTGCGTCAAAGATGTTTTGGGGTGGTATAAAGCGAACAGAGTCCATGTGGTACCAAAAAAGGCGAATCCACCTAACTGCCTGGAGTTGCGACCTATGGAGCGGTATTGGGCTCTCGTGAAGAGAAAACTCTCTCAATGTAAACAACAAGCTACAACTACAGAACAATTTCGAAAATCTTGGCCAAAAGCAGCTAAATTGGTTGCAGAAAAGTCTGCACAAACCCTAATGGCTGGAGTAAACTCGAAAGGATGGATGTTTATTATCGCCTGTGCTGTTGTCAATATTAATATTCAATTTCATCTAGGTAGGGATGATTTTAAGTATCAATTGAGAAAACAATTTTTTTTAGACTTTTTATAACCCCCCCCCCCCTTTGTCACGTTTTTTTGTATGGACCTTTAAATTTTTTTGCATGGATTTTCACGTTTTCTCAACCCCCTTCCTCCCCCTTTACTGCATGACATAATTAATGAAACTTCCCTTATGATAGAGGGCAGTAAGACTCTGCAATTGACACTATTCAAAAGAATCGTTTTAGTTGAATTGAAAATGACTTTTTGATGTTTGATGATCACTTGCAATTTTAACAAATAATGATTGATTTGTTCATCGCCCTTGATTTTGACAACTGAGATTTTCTAAACACATAACACTCAACAGACACTGATCTACGTATCTACAACACTACATTTGTATTTACCTTTAACAATTATTTAAATGTTACCGGTTTAACAATTACAATTCGTTTTCACCAACTTATGTTTAACGGCACAATCGTAAATAAATTTACTCAAACAGTGTGAACACCATCAAACCAGTCGGGTTTTCTTTCCCCCTCTAAGAGGTTATGGGCCGTTGTTAAAGCGTAAGTTGCCATAGTAACAGATAAACAACCAGCGGAAAGGCCGGTCGGGTGTGGAATGTCAAAATCTCCGGAGTACTGAAGCAGCTGGGTTACGTGCCATCCGGTGCAGATCCGTGCCTGTTCGTGAGGACATATAAGAAGAAGAAGTTGTTCATATTGTTATATGTGGACGAATGCTGATAGGCACCGACACGGAAACCGAATATGAAAGAGTACGGAAGCATCTTGCGGGGCAGTTCACCATTATGTGCGCTGGAGATGTAATGCAGTACCTGGGAATTCAGGTGAAGCGATCCGGTGGACAATTTTTCCTGAACCAGCAATCTTATATCGAGAAAGTGGCAGAACGGTTCGTACAAACGAATGCGAAGCGCTCTCCGATACCGATGGATCCTGGATACCCGAATGCACAGCAGAAGGAGGAGGATCCCATGCCTTGGAACGACGAGCTCCAGAGTCTGGTGTACGCTCTATTGTACGTTGCGGTTAATACAAGACCGGACATCGCAATCAGCGCCTCGATCGTAGGTCGCAAAGTGAGTCGACCAACGAAAGCAGATTGGACCGAAGCAAAAAGGACGCTTCTGTACTTAAAGCCAACAGCAAATTTGAGCCTACAACTGGGTTCATCCGAACCACTAGAAGCATACGTTGATACGGACCGGGCGTGTGACAAAGCAGATCGGAAATCGAACACCAGTTTCGTCTTTCGTCTCGAAGGATCAGTCAGTTGGGCAGCTCGAAAACAACCATGCGTCACCCTTTCTTCTACCGAAGCGGAATACGTGACGCTTTCCGAAGCCAGCCGGTAGCTGATGTGGATGCTGAAGCTAATGACGGACGTTAGAAGAAGTTCCTGGTCCAGTAGTAGTCCATGAAGATAACCAAAGCTGTATAGCAATGCTCAAATCGACCGGTGGTAGCAAAAGGACGAAATACATCGACACTCGCTACAACTACGTGAAGGAGTTAGTCAACGATGGTGTGATGGACGTTCGCTATTGTCCCAGTGACCGAAAGGCGGCCGATGGTCTAACAAAGCCGTTGGCCCGCATGAAGATGGAGAAGATGCGCCTTGCAATTGTACTGCAGCCCGCTGAGCTTCAGGAAGAGTGATGGAGACCGAAGCAACTATTTGGTTTTTAGAACCAAAGTAGTCTGTAAGATTTTGAACTAAAAATAAAATAAGTTTACCTTACATTCTCAATCAAACCAGTCAGGGTTTTCCCCCTCTAAGAGATTTTAAAGAGTCAATAAATTGTTTAGCTCGCGGGAAAGCTAAGCGTATACGGAGGAATCACAGTACTCAGAAATGGGTGTTTTTTCACCCACCTTGGAAATATGTGGCCTAAGCCACAAGATGGGTTAAAACGGTTTACCCATAAGTGGGAGCAACGTCTATACGTCAAAATGGATGTTTACTTTTCATTTCTCGAAGCCAGATTTTTTTGGCTAGGGTAAAAGTACCCATCTAATCAAAGTCAATTAAATATTATTTTCAGAAATCGTTCAAAAAAATTGTTCTGAAATTTAAAAAGAAATCTGCACATAGTATTTAATGATATTTTACCTAAGCAATTATACATCGAGTAAAAATTAAACAATTTTGTTCTACACGTTTGTAAAAATGTGTTCGTGAAATCATTTTCTTTCTAGCTTTCGGAAACATGTTTGAAACTTAAATACCGATTTCAAGAAAATAAAATTAAACACCAAAGCGAGGTGCAACCAACAATGAATGTGCAACTAGCGATTTGAAATTGGTTCACTGTTGTAGAACCCCTTGGTGCGAAGTACACCTTGTAGCCAGCACCTTGCTGTACATATTTGCGCCTTTGTTTTGATTCGCTATGTTATTTTGACAGAATATTTGAGAGTGTGTTCGTGTGAGTTCATTATTAGGGGCGCATTATTAAGCTTGGGACCGAGCTTGGGACCGATGTGCTCCCAGGTAACCAATAAGCATTAGCATATGCAGTAAATCAACCCTAAATCTGCATTTCAGATGATACAAGCATTATATTCGCATTATATCAGCATCTTGAATGCTATCTGTTTTAAAGCTGCATTTCAAATGCTATTTAAATGCTTGTAGCCTGTAGTAAGCATTTTGAATGCAAAATAGCATTAATGAAGCATTATCATAGCATTGCAGTAAAGCAGCCGTATATTGGGCCAAAAGTGGCATTTATGTTGCATTTAAGGCGACTTAAATGCTTGATAGGCTACCGTAAAGACGCTTTGGAACTGCTTATTGGTTACCTGGGTAGTACTGACTGAGCCAAGAAAAAATCATTATTGTATGGGACTTACTGGTCTTAGAGTTAGTCTATGGTGCAACGGCATAAGACTTGTACTTCTGACAAACTGTGAATAATTTCAAATTTCTACGCAGTAAATTTTCACCCATATAAAGGTTAAGAACACCCACCTCTGGAACTACAGGAAGCTTTTTCAAGGTGGGTACTTATAGCTCACGTTGTATATTTTGAAATCACCCATCATTTTCAAAGCTTCATATAGCTGCCAAAGGTGAGTGATTTTTATACCTAAAATGGATAATCTCAAATCTCCGTGTACACGGCCGCAAATTACTCATGGCTGGCTCACAATTGATACGTTGCAGATGCGTTCGCGTGAATTTGACAGTTTTCTCATAGGGTTTCTGTCATATTTACGCGAACGAACTTCACTTCTCTTTTTACGAAACTGAGTCGCGAAAGTCGAGTGGGAACGGATGAGCTGGTGAGCAGCGGTTCTTTTTTAAAGAGCTGGTTGTCATTTGTTCACTGAAATGAATTGATTCAGTGGAACAGTTCAGGAGTGGATTGCCCATCTCTAGACTGTGTAAACGCTGGTGTTCCCACCGATCGCTTCCGTCAAATTCCAGGTTTTCATGATTCTATTGGGTTTCCAATTGATGCCTTGACTCAAAATACTATACAGTAGCTCTTGAACATTTTGCAAGCGCAATGATATGCGGAACTGACTTGTGGGCGTGAAGTAATCTGAGATCTTTCTTTGTTCTGGCAGCACTGGCCGAACGCAGACATACGCGCCGACGAGATAAACATGTCAGATGACATATGGTAAGGCAAGTATAAGGGACAGAGAGCGAGAGAGCGTGCAGGACATACGTCAAAGGTAGTAGAGGAGAAAAATAAAAATAAACTGAATAGTGAAAGAGTTCAGTAGAATTTGAGAAATTTGGAGAAAATTTAGTTAATAGTTGAATTGAGTGAAGTTGAGTGGAGTTCCGTGTGTTAATTGTAAATTTGGTTGTACGATAACAACACAAAAGACGCTTCCTACACAACGGTGAACGATACAGTGGTGCCTAAACTGTCTCGCCCGTCCCACGAGCATTCGGTCTACGGAAACGGTCTACATTCGACGTACGACGTAGTACTAACAGAAATTGTAGGACAGACAGAACCAGAAACTCGCAAAACGAGGTAGAAGGAAGTTGTGGACGAAGAGCAAATCAGACATTTTTAGAGGATAATTTCGGAATGGCTTCTTGTGCTGCAAAAAATGAGCTATGTTTGCTCTGCTGAATGTCGGAATCGATGTTCGAAGATGTGGATTGGGTTCAATGTGGGAAGTGTGAGCAGTAGGCTGATTTCTCCTGTGCTGGAGTAGATCGGGAGGTGTCAAAGGCTGACTGGCGCTATCAAGGGTGTGTTTCCGGTAGTGCTCAGCAAGGTGCCCGACACGAGAAGCAAGCTGCGAGGTGGCAAGAAGACCGGCCAAAAGAGCGATGGAGGGTCCGACAAGAAGATTGGTTCCGATCCTGATCCAATTGATAAGCAGCTGGAAAAGAAACAACTCGCCAAGGAGAAGACCTTCACAAAGCGGATGAAGGCGCAGAAGAAGCTGATCACTAGGCAGAAGGCGTGGAAGGAAGTGCAGCTGAAGCAAGAACGTGAGATCAGGAACATGCACTTCAGGTTCAGCGTGACATGGAGGAGCAGCAGTTGGAGCACGAGCAGAAAATGCTGTAAGCTCAACTGGCCGGGAAACAGGAGTTCCTCGAAAAGCGAGAGTCGATTCGAATCCAGTACAAGAAAAGCGTTAGCAGGGTGGACGCTGTGAAGGACCAAGATGGCGTGGTTGGCGGAGCGGAAGAAGCAAATCCGAAGCGAAGGGTGGTTGGATGAGGGTGATAGCCAAAAACGGTTTGTTTTTAAATCCAACCTTTGATCCGAGCATTCTTGTTATTCATTTTTCACAAAATCTACTTTGATCCCAACAAACTCAAACACACCAAACTGTTTGTAAACATTAACTGACGCCTGGAACAAAATTTTCTTAAACTAGGTTGAACGTCCTGAGTGGTATGATAATGTTAGTGAGAGTCTCAAAATTTTCTGGCGCATATTGTAGAGCGTTCGATTTTTAGAAGTTACATTTATTTGTTTCATATCCACCTTACATTGTTAATAAGAGAAATTGTTGGTCACTTCGAAATATGCCCGTAATTAAGTGATAGATGTGTTTGATTACAGGGTGCGGCAGAAAATAATGCAAAAATGTTCAAACTTGAGTATTGGGTTAATTAGTGTAGCTAGTGACTAATTTCTGTCGAAAGTGTATTTGTTTATGTTTACTTTCAAGTGCTGCATCCAAACATTCTATTTGTTTTATTGCAAATTCGTCAAAATGTTCACGAAAGAAGTGATCACTAGTTTGTTGCTCGCCCAGAAGAAGCCGAAAGAGATTGCCAAGGTGGTAGGGTGCCAATTGGCAATAGTTTACCGCATAAAAAAGTTCCTGCAGGATGGTCACGCACGCCGAACGTGATCAAATCGGTCCGTGCAAAAATTGCTCGCAACCCGGTGCGTTCCATAATAAAACTTGCAAAGGAAGCCAATATTTCGGCGAAATCCATGCGGAGAATAATCAAAGAAGACCTGCATGCATCTTCCAGAGCCAAAGTAAAACGCCACTTGATTACGGACCGGGTCAAGGAACTACGAGTGACTCGTTCCAAGAGATTGCTTTCCTTGTTGAAAAGAAAAAATGATAACCCTGTTCTCCGACGAAAAGCTTTTCAGCATCGATGCTGTGGCCAACAGCCGTGCGGACCGGTTCATTTCACCGCAAAAAATGGAGAACGTTCCGAAAAAGTGAAATTCAAATTTCAAACCAAACATCCGGCTGGTGTCATGATGTTTGGCTTGGTGGCGTCCAACGGTTTGAAAATGCCACCTGTTTTCATTAATGGTGGAGTTAAAATCAATACCGAAGTGTATATCGGTATTTTAAAGGACCAAGTGCTTTCCTGGGTGAAGGCCAACTTCTCCGAGGACCAAAACGTTGTCCTATAGCAGGATGAAGCGCCGTGTAACACGTCCAATCGAACCCAACAATGGTTGAACGATAACATGAAGTTTTGGCCGAAGGATTTGTGGCCTCCTAGCAGTACAGATCTTAATCCGTTGGATTATTCGATTTGGGCATATGTTGAAGCACGAGCCTGCAAAACATCACACCCTAGTTTGTAACCCCTGAAGTTAACCATTACACGCACATGGCAGTCAATGTCGAAGGACTACGTCCGAAAAGCATGCTCTGGCTTCCGGCGTCGGCTCGAGGATGTTATTAATAAAAATGGAAGACACATTAAATAAATTTGTTTAAAAGGACTTGATAAAGATAACTGCACTTGAAAATATTGATATTATTGCTTGAATTAGTTGAAAATGGGATGTGAAAGAAATAGAACAAATTTTCGCATTATTTTCTGCCGCACCCTGTATATTGGATATTGAAACTTTGGTTCGTTGCATTAACAATATCTCCAAATTTTGT
>JASCZW010008391.1:0-51427 GCA_034211315.2 Aedes japonicus | reverse complement strand
ACAGTGACCTTTGTGCACTTCCTGATGCCGCTGCCCAATTTTTCTTAAAATCGGTCATGTTTTGGGACACTGTACCATCCTTCTTAAACATACGCTTGACTATTGCCCAATAGCGTTCGATCGGTCGCAACTGGGGACAGTTTGGCGGGTTGATGTCTTTTTCACGAACTTGATGTTATTCTCCGTCAGCCACTGTAGAGTGGATTTGGCGTAATGTGCCGATGCCAAATCTGGCCAGAAGAGAGGAGGGGACTCGGTGCTTTCTATACAATGGTAGCAACCTGTTCTTCAAACATTCCTTTGATAAATCTCAGCATTTATAGTTCCTTTGTATAGAAAATTGAAGAACGCAAGCCACATGTGCAAATAGCTTGCCAAATGAGCACCTTCTGACCGAATTTCTCCATCGCAACAGTCGTATCTGGTGGTTGGCACACGTTCCCCAACAGATTTAGTATAAAACTGCGGCCCCGGTAGCGTTCTCTGAATCTTCTTTAACGTATGTTTCGTCATCCATCAAAAATGCACTGGTCGACATTGTCCAAAATGCAGTTGTACAGCTTTCGAGCCCTGGTTTTGGCACGAGACTTTTGTTCCGGGAGTTTGTTTGGGCACTTTCTGCTTTTTGTACGTCTTCAAGTCATTCCTGCGCTTGATTCGTTGAATCATTCCGATGCTGGTCCTGAACTTCTTGGCTAGATCGCGAGTAGAGGCAGATTTGTTCCGTTGAATATAATCCACAACTTTTTGGTCCAAATCGGGGTTGTTGGAGCCGGGTTTCCGGCCACTTCTTGGTAAATCCTTGAGGGAGCACTCCTTACCAAACTTTTCGATGATGCGTTTTACACTTGCCGGGTGAACATTTACTCTTTTTCGCAATCTGGTTGTAAGTAACACCCTTTTCGGTGCACCAAGTGTGCAGAATTTTTCTTTTAGTCTCAAATTCAATTCGTGACATTTTGAATACAACTTTATCAACGGAAATGAATGAACCGAATAATCATTTTTGACATGTAAACAAAGCAAATGGCGCTATAATGCTAAAAATATATACAGTAGTTTATGCGTAATAACGCATCGAATGTTTATAACTACTTTTCGATACACCCTTAGTAAAACCACGACCATGTAGGACCCATACTTTGAAAAATTGTAGCGAGCACAATGTATATCTTATCTTCATAAAATTTTGGAAAAAGAAATCTCAAATAGTGTACAACATTAGAAAAATACATTTTTTGTAAAATGAGAAGTTGATTTTTCGACTTTTTTCCGCCTTGGAATCACTGTGCGCCGGGGTCGCCCCACGTGATACTGTTTAAATATCTTGTTCTGTTTAAAACGTTGTACGAAGCAGACTCCAGTTATACAATGTACTAAAATAATGAAAAACATAAGACTGATGAAAGTATACTGTTACTTTTTGTGTTAATATTATGTATAAAATGAAAACAATAAACAGAAGATTGCTATAAAACAAATAAATTATGAAAGATTCAACTATCTTTCGCTAGGCTTATTTCACAAGGGATGCTCAGATTTTAACCTAGATATTTAAACAAAATATTGTTGAATGAAATGTCATGGAATCTAATAAAGAATCACTAAAACAGCTAAATAAAATGGACAATTTTTAACATTTTTATGATCTGAAAAGTTCTATTTAAATACAGCATTCGTTAGATTTCATCAGCTCCTCAGCAAGTCACCAATTGAGTTTTTGTTAATCTAAATATTTTTCATCTATTTGAAAACGGATGACTAAGATGAATATTGCAGGGATTTCTGAAAAGAGCATATTAGAATATTAAATTTGATTAGGGGCTGTCAGTACTAAATCAGCATTGTATTTACCCATCAGATTTCATTAAAAGAATATGAAAATATCCTAAACATATTTAAAAAGTTCAAATAATAATAGGTTAAATTATAGTTACATGAAATAAATATAAATATTTACAAAAACAAAATGGAAAATAAAGCTGATAATGCTAATGAGATGAGAGGTGTGGTAACCATGTCACCGATTTTTTTTTGTACTATTTGAATCATGGAATAGGAAAGGTCCATTAATTATGTCACGCAGCAAGGGGGGAGGAGGGGTTTGGGAAAACGTGACAATCCATGCAAAAAAATTTGAAGGTCCTTACAAAAAACGTGAAAAGGGGAGGAGGAGGTTGGTTATAAAAAGTCACTTTTTGCGTGACATAATTAATGGACGTTCCCATATAGTAAAACCATCGATGTTTGTTGTAAGCAAAACTCTCCAGCAAACGGTTCCGGATGGAGAACTAACCATTACTTGAGAGTTCTTTCAATGTTCTATTAGATGCAGCTAAATCTATCTGCTCCTACCTGCTTCTAAGTGTGGTACATCCGACGAGAATACGACGAAAAAAAAAACGGAAAAAAGTTCAATAATTCATCCCACTGAAATAATGCAGGTGTTAAAGATGGACAGAGCTAATGGTCAAATGAGTGACCCAAACATGTTCCACACTGTTCGCCACTACTGTTATCTCTGTTATCATCGAGTAGGTCCATCGGTCTGTTTCAACACGATCGTTAGAAACAGTAGTGTGCGAATAGTTCTTGTGATCTCGATCGCATCTCCGATTCGATTCGTAGCCGAGTTGTCCTATTGAAAAACTCCTCACATGCAGATTCTTCAATCGATAGTGTACTTGTGGATTGACAAGTCTCAAGTTCCCAAAACTTCGAAAGCTGATCTTGAATTTGTGCCGTTGAACAAACTAGAGCGTACGATGAACTTGTAAGGTTATCAGGAATACGGCCGGAAACAATCCAACCGAATACGGTATTCTGAAGCGTCGGGCCATCCTCGGTCGCCTTCTGTCTCTCCTCCTTCAGCAGTTCCATGTAATACTCTGCTCCGATGATGATATCGATTAGACCTGTCTCACAGAACTTAGGATCGGCTAGATGTAGACGATCTGGAAGATTCCATGTCGTGGTGCGGAAACGAGCGGTTGGAAGTGACACAGTCAGTTTTGACAAAACGTGAAACTGCATCTCCTCTGAGTACGACGAAATATCCTGCGATCTGGCACCTACTAGAGCACTGACTGACTTCGTCGAAACGGCTTGGGACTGTCCAATACCTTGAATTGACAGAAAGACTAGTGTTTCATCTAGCTTGAGTTTGCTAGAGAAATCCTTTGTCATAAGGCAGTGCTGTGAACACGAGTCGAGCAAAGCTCGTGCAAGCACCGAATTGCCAAAGCGATCCTTAATGCTGACCATTGCGGTCGAGAGAAGAATATTTTGTGTAGGTGTGAAGGGGAGAGATACATGAGTTTGGCTTGTGGTGGCGTGTTCTGTGGCTGGCTGAATGTGTGAGTCATGTGAGTTTCCAGTGTTAGTCCGTGTCTGATGGTTCGAGTTTGAAGGGCTAGATTGTGGCTGCCTAAGCTGTTGGTTTGATATCGGAGGTTTTGACTGTGCGAGTGAAACGGAGGATCTAGGTAGATCAATGCCCAACCACGTGTGATGCTCCTGATGACAATGGTGGCACGTTCCCCTTTAGCAATTTCTGGCAATATGTCCAGGATACAAACAGTTTCGACAAAGTTTATTTTTAATAACGGCCTCATTCCGCTCCGCTATCTTCATTCGCTTAAATTTGATGCACTGGTATACTAAGTGACGTGGTTCACTGCAAAAATAACACTTGTTGGCCGATTTCAGGGTTGTGTGGCAGACTGCGGTCCGTGGTGACCGTTGATTTACTACGACTTTCTTGGCAGGAGCAATTGATAGGAGAACCGAACAGTGACCCTTAAGAAACACCATCAAATCTGCATACTTGCCGACCTCCTTGCAGTTATGATATGTCTCCCAATGGCGAAGTGTCGTGGAATCCAATCTAGAACACACCATATAGGCTAGGATGGTACTCCAGTCGGCAGGGCTTTCACCGATCTTCTCCAGCATCTGAAGATTCTTCTCAAATTCGCCAATTAACTGGTTGAGCCCTTCGTAGGTCTCCTTTTTTAAGCATTTCACCATGCGAACAACGCATCGCGACGATCCTTCACGATTAATCCTAGAGGGTTTGAGCTGTTTAGTGGAATACCTGTAACCAGAAATTAGAAGAAGAATTAGTATCTTCCATTTAACTCCAACTACCTTTGCTTATCTTCGACAGATAACGCGTATTTCGTCTGACAATGTAGCAGACTTCTTCAGTGTCTCGTACTAATAACTCGACAGTCGAGTTATTAATACGAGACACTGAAGAAGTCTGCACATTGTAGACGAAATACGCGTATCTGTCGAAGATAAGCAAAGGTAGTTGGAATTAAATGGAAGATACTAATTCTTCTTCTAATTTCTAGCTTCACGATTAGTTTTTTATTCTCATAGCGGCTCTCTAGAGCCTTCCATGCTACAGCGTAATTGGCAGCAGATAGTTCGATTGCTGCTCCAGTAACGCATCACCGGACAAAGAAGACCGAAGATAGGTAAACTTGTCGATTTCCGTGAGCAGAGTACTATCGTGTGTAAGACTTCGGAAGCTGTCACGGTATGGCACCCATTCATGAAGATTCCCGCTGAACAAAGGCAATTATATTTCAGGAAGTTTTACTCTGGCGAATTGGTTTGCTGCATGCTCATTCGGTGGCTGTCGTTCAGAAGTTCCTTTCATAGATGCTACAAGCGATTGGAACGCCAGCAGATCTGCTTTCAACGCATAGTAGCGATTCTCGAAATCCTGCATCAGCTGATCGTTTTCCTGCTCTTTTCATGCTACATTTTCCAACTCTTCTTCTTCATCGGTGTCTTCTAGCAGCAATTCGATCTCCTCCCGTGTCTCGACAAATTTGCCAAAAATGTTCTCCAACGCATCTAGACGTACGCTGACCCGACGAATATCCCTTTCTTCTTTAAAGTTGACGACAAACTTCTCGATTGCATATAGAGAATTCTGCAACTGATGTGCACGTTTGGTCAATGCTCGGAGGTCTGCCATAATGAATCACTTCACTGCACTCAGATTTAAATTTAACACCTTTAGATTACAGGATTCACCTCTCTGCAATCTCACTGCACTGTACTACAACACCTCACTATGGCACTACCGATCGATTCAACGAACCACTCACGGAACCTCGCGACTTGACTGACGATCAACCAGATCAATTGAGTGCAGCAAGAGTATCAGCTTCGGAGAACCAAATGCCGACAAAACTAGCAATTCGAGACCAAATGAGACTAATGGCGAGCGGACAACAGGGCTACTGCTTGAAAATTAAAATAAACTCACATGCAATTGTATTCATTTATTCACAAAACAGCCACAGCAATTTAAAAAGCGCCTCATGCAATACGCCACCAACATGCAATTACTCCCTTTTATTTTTGCAGCGATTTATCCACCCGCCTTCATCCAGCTTCCTACAGCCTCTCGGTTCCAGTCTTCCAGCTTCCTACAGGTTCCCAGGTTACGATCTGGTCAACGTCGCAGTCCTCAAGAAACGATTGATCACCAGCCATATATTTCGATAGCTCCGTTGGCGCTAGATAATGCTCGTGATGGCGCCTCACTCACTTCGAAAATGGTGACACTATTCACAATAGTCTTTAGTCTTAC
Source organism: Aedes japonicus (assembly GCA_034211315.2). Taxonomy (NCBI): domain Eukaryota; kingdom Metazoa; phylum Arthropoda; class Insecta; order Diptera; family Culicidae; genus Aedes; species Aedes japonicus. The sequence continues at coordinate 45,813 of JASCZW010008391.1, read as the reverse complement.
TATGAACCGTCGTCCATCACGATCCGCGGACAATCACTTTCACTTTTATTGTTCACCGTGTCCGGGAATCGTAGCGAAATTCACTAATTTTTCCGGTTCGAAGGACCAAATGTTCGCGCGACGGAATTCCTTCGGACACAATAAAAAATTACTTCGCGGCGGATTTAGTGGAAAAACCTTTATCTCTGTTCGCCCAAATAAATAGAAGTTATTCCACTAAATCCGCCGCGAAGTAATTTTTTATTGTGTCCGAAGGAATTCCGTCACGCGAACAGCAGGTATAGTCATATTTAAGAAAGTTTTGTATTTTGAAATGTCAAATAACTTTGTAGAAAATTATATTGTACTTAAATTTGAAAAAAAAATATGCTTCCGTGAAAAATGTGTTTTTGGAGGTTACTTTTTGTAAAACGCTCTCTATCTCCTATTGGGTTAAACATACGATTTATAGTTCTTGAGCAAAGTTATTTGTATTGAATTTTTTTACAATTTTGCTCAAGACATCAACTTCTCTATCTGAAAATCCTAAAAAGTTGAATACTTATTCCACTTTTAGGGGATTCATCACAATAGTCATGCGGTCAAAATAAAAGCTTGTCATATCCATAAACTTTGCCAAAGACGTCATTGTTATAGCTCCACTATTTAGGATTAACAGTTGTGAGCGTTAAAATCAACTTTTTGACCACTGTGCATTGTGGTCATACCTCATACCTTTAAGTTTTTTTTTTCATGCGGTTCAAATGCAATTACATACCATTCCCATGTGTAATTCTGTCCCTGAGACCGACACAGCAAGCGTCCTTTAGCGCATAGAATGTGGGAGATGAGAAAATAAATTCAACGGCATCTTTGTCGAATTGCGTATGTTTCAGTTTCAGGAGACATAATTTTACACGAAATCTTTCTTTACGTTCCCACTTACGTTCCCGGACTATTTACAAACATGGATTAGGTCTCGTGTAAAATTCATAATTTCTAAGTGTGTACATCTACTTCGCCAAAGACGTCATTGTTCTAGCTCACTATTTAGGATGCTAACAGTTGTGAGCGTTAAATCGACTTTTGACCATGCATTGGGGTCATACCTTTTGTTTTAACTATTTTGTATAAAATTTACATGTCAGGTATCTTCGGCATTTGATAGTTGACAACACACTATATGAATGTATATAAGATTTGGTTTAAGGACATAATATCAAGATGTTAAGTCGGGTTGAGTCTTCATACTAATTCCTATACAAACTTTGAACAGCGTGTGCAAAGCCAAATTGAAACCAAATATGAATTTTTGGGGACTATCAGGACCCAAATTGGCGTCGATTAGATTAGGGGAGCAAATATTTTGAATTTTGCATCAGCCCTAATGCTGCACGGTTTTATTTTTTATTTTTTGCTTTTATACCTTGCTGCATCAATAGCCGGACACTTCGTCTATAAATCCAGATAATTATATAAAGATCTATATAAAGTTGAACATAAGTTTTGTCGTCTTTAACAACCGTCGTACATGTCATCAATGTTGGCCTTGCAAATAATTAGAAGGGAAATGCTGAATTTATGAACTGCTCGAATAATGATGCAGCACGTAATCTGTTGATATATTTACATGTTTTCTTGGCATTTGAATCTTGTCAACCAATGATATGACTGGTCCCGCCATGGTTCACGGCAAAAAGTCACCAGATCTAAGTTTAGGTTTCGGTTCCTCTTGGTGAACCGAATATTTTTGCAACGACTGATGGATCAGCAGAGAATTCCAGGAAAATTTTGCCCACCTATTTTCCTCAAATCTACATTGTTCCACTCACATACTCAAACATCCACCGACATGCTTTTTGACGCATGCGTCGTCTGCGAAAAGTTCGAATTTTCCAATCGCTTTCCACTGCAAGCGCGAACGTAAAGCCCGATATTTTTTTTCCCTATCCATATTGTGGTGGCAAGCGAATGTCTGCACGTAGGTATATACTCTCAGACGACGAAGCTTATCACTGATCGGGAAGTTACTCTGGAGGTAGTATCTTTTCGGTCCTTCAGTAAGTCACAGCAAGTTCCACGGACGCGTCAAAGGTCAGTTTTTCAGTGTCGTGTTAAATTAAGTTTTGAGATTTGTGGAAGATAGTTACATTCATCCTCCATATCCAGGCTTAGAGTTCCCTTATTTCATCTGTATTTATCGTTCTGTTGTTGATAAGTGGTAATTGAGAGAAAATATTTTTTTTACAATGATGACGTGGATGAACCTGATATAATCCTGGCCACAGATGGCTGTAACAATCAATGGCGCTTTAGGAAACACAGTATCTCCTCTTCAGTAGTTACTCGTCAAAAATATCGATTCAATGAAATGTCAACTTGATGAGAAAAGAAACCCACAATTGTTGGGCAGAGAACTTCAAGGGTTAAAAATAGTTCATATCTATACCAGCTGCGTTGATTGTACATGTTGGATTGCAGAATGCATCAGTTGCGATGGAGGGATTTCACTTCCTGACGCAGCTGGAATGATGAAAATGATGCTGACGTCATCACATCGTGTATGTTATTGATTGTCTACTACCCACAACAAGGGAGACAGAGGGATATTCAGTTGCAGGTTTTCGTTTTTATTTTTAGATTGGGGATCAGTTTCCTTAGAAAGTTTTTGGGATTGAATTCTTATGAAGTTGTAGGTTGTATATACTTTGAAATAAAATAAATCCAATAACGGTCTGATGCGCATGATAGCACTCCATTGAGGATTAGTGTGAACATATGCATTTCATTCATAAGTTTTGCAACGTCATCAAGGTTCTTTGAGATTTTTACACCAGATGTTGTGTCTTTAGTGAACTGATCCGAATTTTATCTTATTTTAGGACTAAACCCGGTGCTTCTCTCCGTGTGAGCACCAACAGATGTACTTGTTTTTTGTTTTGGCCTCGCTGATGGTTGTCAGTGCACCGGCACTGGCATACCTATCAGCGGGCTTGAAAGATCAGCTTTTGTCGGATGTGCTGCTGCGAGAGATAGTGGATCGCATGGGCAAGGACATAGCAGAGGCGGCGGATTCCTATATCGATCCGATGGACGAGTTTCCCGGCCGCCTGGCGATGATGGCTCGTGCAACCAAGGACCTAGAATCGGAACAACTGGACTACGATGGACTGCTCGATGGTAATCCCAACCCGTCACCCCGGGACCAAGAGTTTCTACAGCACAGCTCGCTCTGGGGTCACCAGTACGTGTCCGGTGGGGCTGGTGAAGGTCCGCATAGGCCAAAGCCACAAGTGAAAACCGATGCCAGTCTACCGGCGTACTGCAATCCACCAAACCCATGCCCAGTGGATTATACCGAAGATCAGGGTTGCACGATGGATTTCGAAAATACGGCCGCTTTCAGCCGTGAGTATCAAGCGGCTCAGGACTGTATGTGTGATGGAGAGCATATGTTTAACTGCCCAGCCCCACAGCAGAATGAACCAGGGGCGCAAATGGATTCGGATTTGGAAAACTTCATTGCCCGGCAGTTTCACACCCAGGAGCATAAGAGTCTGGTCGCGAAGAAGTTCCACGTGAAGAAGGTGAGTTTTTTTGTTCAAATGAAACCAGCTGCGAATATAGAAACCTTCGGAACTAAGTTATTTCATTTTGTTTCTAATAATTTTGAGATTTTAATCATGGAATAGTTTTTATACAAAAATTGTGTATTTATCCTCACGTTTGGCTTATGTTTCGATCTATGGATCTATAGAAGAGAAGAGGTGTTTGATTGTTCAAAAGCTGCCTGATTCTTCTATAGTTTACATTTTATTTTTCCCACCTTAAGACAGAAGGCCATGCTTCGGTAAAACCATTTTTCTAGAACACCAACTTAATGTGGTCACTTTTCAAAACTGGAGCTGAAACTCAGCTGTTTCCCACAAATGGATCAGTGGTTATAATCCGTTATAATACAACGCCAAGTGCAGAACCATAAGGCCGAATGCTATTTGGTCAAACGCCATTAGGCCAAATGCCTTTAGGCTGAACGCCATAAGAGCCGAAAGCCATCCAAGTAGCACACTACGATCATAATTAGTTGTAGTACCTTGATTTATGACTTAGCAAGTCATATTTATGCTATCTCAACCGAATGGAAACAAGTGTGCTACTAGGGATTAGGCCGAATGGATCATTGGACAGAATTTTTGGAAAGTAGAAAATTGAAAAAAAAAATTAAGTCATTAAATCATAATGTTTCTGCTCATGAACTGTCATGGATGATTATTTCTTTTTTAAACCATAAGCAGTTCTTCCTCATTAGATAACTTCAATCTGCGATCATGTAATGTTTATAATTTAATTTATTATTTCTTGAAATCTTCTAAACACAAAAGCAATGAAATTTAATTCCTTTTTTCAATCATTCAGGATCTAGCAGATCCTTCTTATAAAAAAAACTTTCAATGCACCAGCATGCCTTGTGGAAAGATTAAATTCAGTATTCCATGAAATCTTTTCTGTTATAATACCAATGATCTTTTATGGGAGATTTCTCATTTCTTTAAATTTTAAGCTTTCTTATTTTTAACCTGCTTCAACTGGGTTTTTTTAATTTTATGTGCATATTGGGTCTAAGGGCTTCAGATTGTTTCGAAACATCGTCCACGCGTAAAGGTTTATGGACATATGAACAAAAAACATTATAAAAAATCAGGGTTGCCAGTTTCCCTGGCACACGCCAATTGAAGTTTCCGATTTCCCCGAACATCACCAAGTTCGAAAATTTATAACTCAAGAGCGATTCATCGTAAAACAATTTTTTTTTCTTCAACCTATAATGATTTTTTTTTAATTTGGAAAAAGTATTTTATTTTTGTAAAAGCCGGAAACCCCTTTTCTGAATCATGAAATATTTTGAAGCAAATTATTTATTCATAAGCTTATATTGATGAAATTTTGCATTGGCTCTTTTTTGTTTGTGAGTAATGCTCGAAAACCTATGGGCCTGTCACTCGTTTTTATACAAAAATTGGGATCTTTTTTTATTATCGTACAAGTTTAGGCCGAAGGGGCTCAGATTTCTACGAAACATTGTCCACGCGTAGGGTACATGGATATGTGAACAAAGAACAATATCAAAAGAAATAAGGGTTGCCAGTTTACCTATAAAATTTTCCACAGTGAAGGAAACTTACTTGGAAAAGCCAGAAAAAACATTTTCTGAGTCATGAAAAATTTTGAAAACATGTTTTCTTGTTTATGAATTGGTGAAAATTTGTTATTGTTTTTGTTTGTTTTTATGTTATGCTCGGCACTCGTTTTCATACAAAATAATAAAAATCCGAAAAGTGCAGGGTTGCCAGTGAAATTTTGGCAAAAATTGCAATCCTGATTTTTTTTGTACTGTTTTTTGTTCATATATCCATGACAAAGTAGACAAAGTTTCGGCCCAAACCTGTGCGATAATAAAAAACAAAATCACAGTAAAATTTAGTATAGGTATATACAATATTTGGAAAGGAAAAAAAATCCATAATAGCTTTTTGGATTTTTTTTCCTATTTTTCAATCATAAGCAGTTTATTCTAATTTTAAGAATCGCAATATGATAAGTAGATATTTTTCTTTTGAATTTAAAATTTTCAATTTCCAACATGAATTTTTGAAAATTGAGCTCGTAATCTTTGGGACAAAAATCAATGAATTTTCATAAGAGATTGCGCTTCGTTAAAATCGTAGGTAAGCAGGTCATTTTTATTTCAAATTGCTGCAAATGACTATTGTGCTTCGAGATACAAATCTAGAGGTCCCTAGTAGCACACTTGTTGCCATTCGATTGAGATAACATAAATATGACTTGCTTAGTCATAATCAAGCAACTTCAACTAATTACGACCGTTGTTTGCTGCTTGGGTTGTGCCACGTTGATCGGAGCACTTTGCGTCCTTTTTATGATGATGCCAATGGGCATCATCCCCGCTTTGACGCAGCCTGCATCGTAATATTTAACCTACCAAGGTAGCTCTAAGTACTTAACGCGATGATCCATGCCAGCACACCATACCTGTGCACGGACAAGGCAATAGTAGCAAGAAGCCTCCACTTGCTCCCTTGCATTGAAGAGCTATTGGAAATTAGGCGAGAAAATGCCTATATAGCCGAGGAGAAAGGTGTAATTGACGAAGCTGATATATGACAGCTTTTCATTGATCATTACTCCTTAGTAACTCAGGGACCGCTTTGAGGTGATAGTGCAATTACTCGCACTAATCGCCACCTTCGATTTCCTGTTATTGACCAAAATAACCTCGATTTTATAATGGGCTAGCTCCAGTTTCTTGAAACGCATCCATCCCTCTACAGGGTGCGGCAGAAAATAATGCGAAAATTTGTTACATATCCTTCTAAATCCCATTTTCAATTAATTCAAGCAATAATATCAACATTTTCGAGTGACATTGACTGCCATGTGCGTGTTATGGTTGACTTCAGGGTTTTCACACTAGGGTGTGATGTTTTCAGGCTCGTGCTTCAACATATACCCAAATCGAATAATCCAACGGATTAAGATCTGAACTGCTATGGGGCCACAAATCCTTCGGCCAAAACTTCATGTTATCGTTCAACGATTGTTGAGTTCAATTGGACATATAACACGGTGCTCCATCCTGCTGTAGGGCAACGTTTTGCACTTTGGAGAAGTTGGCCTTCACCCAGGGAAGCACTTGGTCCTTTAAAATACCGATATACACTTCGGTATTGATTTTTACTCCAGTATCAATGATAACAGGTGGCATTTTCAAACCGTTGGGCGCCACCAAGCCAAACATCATGACACCAGGCGTATGCTTGGTTTGAAATTTGAATTGCACTTTTTCCGGAACGTTCTCCATTTTCAGAGGTGAAATGAACCGGTTCGTGCGGTTGTTGGCCACAGCATCGATGCTGAAAAGCTTTTCGTCGGAAGACAGGATTATCGTTTTTTCCTTCTTCAACAAGGAAAGCAATCTCTTGGAACGAGTCACTCGTAGTTCCTTGACCCGGTCCGTAATCAAGTGGCATTTCACTCTGGCTCTGGAAGATGCATGCAGGTCTTTTTGATGATTCTCCGCATGGATTTCTCCGAAATATTGGCTTTCTTAGCAAGTTTTCTTATGAAACGCGAGTAATTTTTGCACGAACCGATTTGATCACGTTCGGCGTGCGTGCAAAGCGCGGACGTTCGCTTCCCGGCTTCTGCTGCTTAGTACCATCCTGCAGGGACTTTTTTATGCGGTGAACTGTTGCCAAATGGCACCCTACCACCTTGGCAATCTCTTTCGGCTTCTTCTGGGCGAGAAACAAACTGGTGATCACTTTTTTCGCGAACATTTTGACGAATTTGCAATAAAACAAATAGAAGTTTGAATGCAGCACTAAAGTAAACATAAACAAATACACTTTCGACAGAAATTAGTCGCTAGCTTCACGAATTAACCCAATACTCAAGTTTGAACATTTGCGCATTATTTTCTGCCGCACCCTGTACTAGGTCGGTAGAGTAGGAAAACTTTAACCTCAACACTTCGTCATAAATTATGTTCCAAAGCACCGGTCCAGAATCGAACCTTCTGTGGAACTCCTGAGGTGATTGACTTTTGTGTTGTAAACAAGTACACAATCCTGGAAGTTGTTTCCCAGAATGCTGTACCCAGGAGCCCGGAAGCCTTAGAGTGAGTTGGCAATAGCCTTCCAAACTGGCGCTAATGAACGCGTTTCTCAAGGATGACCCCTGCACAGTAGCGGATTCCCGACCTCTTACGCTTGAGCACTATCTCGACTATCTTGATGTAAGGCAGGATTAGGCTTACAATTTCGGAAGCCAAACTGGTTATTTAACGGCAGCATAATTAATCATCAATTAAAAGAGAGATTTGAGCAATAAAAAATGAAAAAAGTGCCATTAAATTATTAAGGCCTGTGCCAACAAATAATGTGTGATCAGCATTAAAAAATTAGGAATGAGCAATAAAAGATGAGAAAAGATCTTCGGATAATCTAATTGTGACCGGTAAATCTATCAAATAAAGCAACAGCTATTAGTATATGTGCAATTAAATATGGCAGTATTTCCGCCAAATTATGTAATTTGAGCACTAAACTATTCGCATATGTCTTTTAATTTTGTTGGATTTTCCCATAAAAACAGTAAAATGAGCAATGGATAAATAAATATTCGCTATTCGTAGCCTTTCTTGATGGCTTGTGGGTATTGAACTCTCGATGTCTGTTGAAAAAATGAAGTTGCATAAATTTATTCGTTGGTATCAGTAATGCATATACCTCTTCTAATCCTCTTGCCTTCTGAGCTTTTTCAGATAGCTGACCGATTTGAACAAGGAATTGATTAATCACGGCCGATCCATGTTTCAATACTTTATGAACGATAACAGGTATACCAAGGGTATAAACTGACCATCAATAGTCATTAATTGCAGTCGCATTAATCTTACATCTGCATGCCATGGCTTGCAATATTGAACCACAACGATAGAGAGCAGTTTGGTCAAGACCTGTAATGTCAACAAAAATTGATGACTTTTAACGTACGCTTTAAGCTCATCGTTAACCAATCGTTAGCCAAAGCAAGCGTAAACAAAGATTGTATGCAATGTTTCATACAACAAACCTGATTTAGTCGACATTTGGTCCAAATTTACATCAAATATCACATCTTAAGCCAAATGTAGCATTCCATGTAAGTGCATCAGATAACGCAGAAATTAACACGTTCCTTTCAAACTGCTCACGTTCACTAATAAATTTGCGTGCTACGTTGCCATCATTGAATGTACCAGCTACCACAGCGCGCGGTTTATTACCATTCATGCCCATTACGATTTTGAACAGGTTCTGGATACTTTTTTTTTCGTTCAAGGTTCGAAAAGTCGATTCTCTCTTATCAAATAACAACAACGTGTATCAGTTAGTTGTAACGTAGCATAAGGTGCAATTTTATTCTAATGATAATCTCAAAGTAATCAATAAGTTTGCTGTGTCTACTCACGTCACTCGGCTGCAGGTACATATTTTCAAGAACAATTCTGCAGTACTTCTTTTGTTCGTATGTCCCTGCATGTGCGTTTTTATGTTAGGTTGTGTTATAATAATAGAACTAGGAAACTAACAATTTGTGTGAGCTTACTAACACTGTATAGGAAATAATTTTTAAGATATTCAATGATATTTTAGTGATATTTTAACTAGCAGCTACTTCAAAGAGATACTGTTTTAAGAATGAACCAGTGGAGTATGACTTGTATTAAGGAGTGTATCGAATATAAGCTATCCACATACATTTGCGTTGTACGCATGTATATGTGATGGTTTTTTATGCTCTGAACACTACTTGCTGTGCGTTTGACTGTCAGCTTTCTTTTGATTACTTGTTTGTGCGGTTCAAATTCTGCGTTTTCAAAATGTCGCGTATTGAAAAGGAAGTGAAAATTAAGGTTCTGGACACATGGCTGAGTGAGAAGGGTATTACTATGCGAAAATTGGCGAAGCGGTTTGGAATTCATCATGCAAGGGTTAAAACCATCATTAATAACTTTGGGGAACACTATTCTATGGATGAGCTACCAGGAAGAGGCAGAAAACCCGGTTCTTCCAACCCGAAACTGGAGCAGAAAGTGGTATCTCTAATCATGAAGAACAAATCAATGTCAATACGTGATTTGGCCAAAACAGCAGGAACGAGTGTCTGAATGATCCAGCGTATCAAGAGGCGAAACCACCTGAAGACCTACAAGAAGCAGAAAATCTCGAAACAAAGTGCAGAACAGAAGAAGCGAGCAGCAACAAGGGCCCGGAAATTGTATTCGCGTCTTTTGCAGCGTTCGGATGCATGCGTTTTGATGGACGATGAGCCCTATGTAAAGGAGGACTCAAAAACCCTTCCAGGTCCACAATACTTTACTGCCATCGTTGGGGAGCATGTGAGCGATACGGACAGGTCGATTCAAGTGGAGAAATTCGGTCGAAAGGTACTGGTATGGCAAGCAATATGTTCCTGTGGTTTGAAGTCAACTATTTTTTACAGTACCGGAACTATAAATGCGGAAATCTATCGATCTGAGTGTCTCCAGAAGAGATTGTTGCCTTTATATAAGTGCACCTTCACTGTTTTCGCCGGATTTAGCGTCGGCTCACTATGCCAAAACCACTCTCAATTGGCTTGCGGAAAAGGGTATAGATTTCGATGAGAAAAATATCAATCCACCAAATTGCCCTCAGCTTCGACCCATCGAACGTTACTGGGCAATCGTGAAGAGGGTCTTCAAGAAGTCTGGTAAGGCAGCTGGCAACATGCAGGAGTTCAATAAAATTTGGGCTCAAGCGTCCAAAAAATGCGATGCAACACTTGTCAGGAACTTGATGAAGAGCATTCGATCCAAAGTTCGAAAATTCGTGAAAGAATAACTTAAATTTCATGCGGTTTTCATTATGTTCAAGTTTCACCTCGTACAATAAAGGATCAATTTTTTGTATGAATAAAATATCGGTTTTCAACATAATTTGAAAGAAAGTTTGTAGATAGCTTATTTTCGATATACTCCTTACATTGACATAAACAACCCACATTTGTGAGTGGCCTCAACAGCATCCTTACTTTTGGTTTAAATCGGCCCTCAAACTCGATGTAATAACGTATTTTTGAATTCTAATGAAATAAATCACCCACATTTGTGAGTGACCTTAACAGTAACCTTAGTGTTGGTTTTAATCGGTTATCAAACTCTAAACTACGAACGGCAGCAATATCCGAATTTATCGCTAAGCGATCTTGCCAAGAAACTGAAACTACTGAAAAGTACCGTGTTTTGTGTTTGCAAATCATTTGACCAGCGCTAGACTGTGAATCTTCTATAACCGCAATGCAAAGGAACCGTGTTCTCGAGCATTTCCGGATAAAGAAGGTGTCCAAATTCCCAAAGAAGTAGTTGATTTGACAAGCCATTTGTAATTGTGATTCCCAGTCTGGTCTAGGAATTTTTAGTAAATGAAAATCTCTTGACTCTCTGGGCATAGGGCTTGCGACGCAATCATACTAATTCAAAAATGGTACCTGGCATCGAAAGCTTCCAATTAATAACTGGGAACGTGCATTTAGAACACTTAGTTGAGAGCAATCAATAAGCAAATTGATAAAGCAATAAGCTTGAAATGCTTAAAGAAAAAGATGTAGTTGTGGTCCAAAATCTAAAGGTTTCGTCTCTACTGGCACTATCAATAACGATGTGTACGAGAAAGAATGAAAAGCCAGTCGTGAGTCGTCTCCAGCTCTATTTTGCTTTCTTGTCACTAGGCGAAATCCGTCCTGGAATGGTATAAGGTACAAGAGGTCAAATACCTGACAAAAACAGCCAATCTACCAAACTGTCCGGAACTTCATCCAAAAGAGAAGTCCTGGGCTCTAGTTAAGTGGAAACTCTTCGAAACTAAGAAGAAAGCAAATGGTACCGATGATATTAAAAGAAAATGAAGAATCGTCAATATGTCCGATCGATTGGTGCAAAAGTATTTTTTTTTGTTAGCGGCTGAGATATTAACGTTCGAAACATGACCGCTTTTTTAGTTGTTTGCAATTTGATTTTTTTTAAATTGTACCAAAGTATAGAAAACAATGACATGATTCAACAACAAACACAGCATCGCTATAACACATGAAAACATAGGTTCTCCCATTTAATATGAGGTTTTTACTGTTTTTTAAAGAACACGTATGAGTGATGTTTTGTTATTTAATTGATACTTAAATTAGTATTTACAATTCTCTTGGTCAAGGGTGGTCAAAATGTGGTCAGAGACGGTCTAGAGAAGGCCATGGCTGCCATAGATCAAACTGAAATTGAAATCACTGTGCCTTTCCTTATGGTTTGAGCATTCACAAAGGCCTGTACTTGGTGATCGTGCACTTTGCCAGAGTGTGGTCAGGGTAGACCTTTGAGAAAAGGTCGACTTCTGATTCCAATAAAAACCGTATCATTGTTGCACCATCTGTGTCTTTGGTCACGACATATTCTTTGGACCACGTAAATTGGGCTGGTGTCTGCCCCGCTGATGGCAAGCATCTTGCTTCGCAGTGTTCAGAATCTTGGGCAGTCATAGCCCACGTGATCCGGTGTCTCTTGGACGCCTGCGCACTCTGAAAGAAGGGTGATGCTGCGTATCCAAACTGATGCCCAAATTGAAGCAACGATGGCCAGACAGAATCTGCGTAAGGTAGAAGTTTACCTCTCCGTGCTTCCTCTTCATCCAGATCTACTAAGCCAGAATGATCAGGTGCATCCATTGACCGTTCTCCCCCGTGTCCCATTCGCGTTGCCATTAAGCCAAATACTCCGCTCTCACTAGCTTCCGAGTTCCTCTGACATTTGTCTGCTGATAACACTCGCTGTCCCCCATGATCTTGATGCCAATCGGGATCATTCCGTCAATGACGCAAACTGCCTCAAATGAAATACCCTAGTAGCACACTTGTTGCCATTTAGTTAAGAAAACACAAATATTACTTGCTAAGTCATAATCAAGTAACTACAACTGATAACCCGTACGCTGGTAGATCACCTTTTCGTGGTGCGTTACGGGGTATCAGATCTACCACCGAACCCTTGTCCGAATTAATTCAAACTAGGGAACATATTTGTTTTTGTAGTCAAAGGAACGTATAATTGGCCTTATTACATTTTGTCTTGTGAAAAGTGACAATACTCGGGTTGCGCCACCGAGGATGAACTTGGAATAAAGAAAACATGGTTAGTCTTCATTTATGTGAATTCTTATTTTCTATTTGATGTTCTATAGTTTGAATTGATTATGACTAGGGTTCTGATGCATGGTCACTATCGGAGTTATTGTTTGTTTTGTTTGCGGGGGGGCGCGCCTTTGAAGAGTGCTATCGCTCACAAAGGGTTTAAACAGCGGAAACTTTCAATTAAACCTGATTCATTGCCAACAAAACAAACAATGACAACTGTAACAACACCGAATACTTCATCGTTTCTCAATAGTGATGAAGTAACTCGACATGCACTAAACAAAGGCTACGGGATATACTACAATAGATCAAATTACTGGTCGCAGTGGTTTATGTCCCGAACAGAGGAAAAAAAAAACTACAACTGATTATAATCGTAGTGTGCTACTTGGGTAGTTCTGTACGCACTCACGACTCGCATGGCCATGAAGTGTTCAACAAACAAGCATCGGCCAGCAAAATGCTGTCGCAATACGAAGGACACATAGTTGCGAGCGGTAGTGGAAGACGAAGGTCTCCGACAAGGAACTCTTTGTTGAGCCACTTCGGTTCGACAACAACTTCTCGAACCAAAACGCGGACCAGCTGACGAATACGTAGTAAGGGCATACGACGCAACCATGCCGAGAAAACTGGAGCCGAGGAACAAGCGGCGCCCAGCTTACTGGTGGAATGAGCAACTCAGCATCCTTCGCGCTAGTTGTCTGTGTCCAGAGAGCTAAAACCGCAGCATACAGATAGGTACATACGGTGGTGTTTCAGGCGGCCTGGACCGAATTAAAACTTGAGATAAGACTGGGCAAGACGAACTGCTACAAAGAGCTGTGCCGAGCCGCTGATGTCAACCCCTGGGGTGACGCGTATCGTATTGTTATGGCGAAGATCAAAGGACCAACAATGGCTTCAGAGCTATGTCCAGCAAAACTAAAGGTTATCGAGGATGGACGCTTCCCGACGCACAAGCTAACGACGTGGCCGGGGGATCCAACATCGTATAGGCCAATATGCCTGTTGGATACTCTCGGAAAACCCTTAGAGAGGATCATCCTGAACAGGCTGACGAAATTTACGAGGATGCAATTCGGTTTCCGGAAAGGAAAGTCTACGGTGGATGCTATTCGAAGAATGGTTGAGACAGCCGTAAAGGCGTCCAATCAGACGTGGAGAGGCGATCGATATTGCGCTGTTGTAACGATCGACGTTAAGAACGCCTTCAATAGTGCCAGCTGGGAGGCTATTGCCGAGTCGCTGCACAGAATGAGTGTTCCTGATTACCTGTGCAGAATTCTGAAGAGTTACTTTCAGAACCGGGTGCTGATCTACGAGACCTCCGTGGGGCGAAAATCGGTAAACATCGTATTATCAGTGAAAGGCTGGCTTAAGTGGAAATGCTGGCGACCGAAGCAATCGGCATAATTGAAAGCTGGATGCAGAGGATGAACCATCAGATAGCCCACCTTAACCCATTTCCGTCCGCTGTTGCGAATACGCAACAGTGGTTTTGAAAAATTCGTGTATCCATGTACGTTGAATACGATCAAAACAAATTAGTTTGTTTGAAAGGTATATCCTTTGGCTATCTTACTGACTGTGTTCACACACACCAATAGAAAAAAAACTCACAAATTGCATTGTATGAGTTGGTACATGTCTTATGGAAACAATTTCAATCATAAACTAGAAGTTACTGGTTATATTTTTTGTCGTTTCGCAATGGGAATATGTTGCAAAAGGCCAAATATTATTTGTAGCTAGTTAACCATCCATTAAGGTGTGGCTGAGTGTGTACCATTTGAGCTTAAAATGTATGTTGCATTCTATTTGTCGAGCAATGCGCCAGTGTTGCGTATACGCAACATGCTGTCACGGTGTTCCTAAGCGTAAAAAAAACCCTCTAAAAATGCTAAATTTCATTAATGCATCCACCAGACTTATATTTTGATACGATATCGTCGAAAAAAAATGTTTTGTGGAAAACGGCGAAAATGGGTTAAAACGGAGGTGCTAATGGTCAGCAACGGCAAAGCAGTACAGCGAGCAGAAATCGTCATCGGAGGGCTTGCCATAGCCTCGAAGCGCGTGCTGAAGTATTTGGGTTTGATGATCGACGACCGACTCAATTTCAACAGCCACGTAGATTATACCTGTGAGAAGGCGGCGAACGCCATCAATGCGGTAGCGGTAGTAGTAAGCGGCGTCTACTGGCCAGTGTACCATCATCGATACTTAGATATGGAGGGCCATCCTGAAATGCTGAAAAGTACGTTCAGGCTCATGGCCATGCGAGTCGCGAGTGCATACCAAACTATTTCATCGGAGGCAGTTTGCGTCATTGCCGGAATGATCCCGATTGGCATCACTCTTGCGGAGGACAGTGAATATTATCAGCGGAAAAATATCAGAGGAGTTCGAAAGTTGGTGAGAGCGGAATGATGACTAAATGGCAACGAAAATGGAACACGGGAGTGAACGGTCGATGAACGCATCTGCTCATACCGGATTTGTCGATCTGGATGAACAGGAAGCACGGAGAGGTAAATTTCCACCTCACGCAGTTTCTGTCAGGCCATGGTTGCTTAAGAGCGATTCCACGAACAAGTGGGAAATTTTTCCAGTTTTTATTTTTTGTATTTTTTGATTTGCATGAAACCTTGCATACAAGTTTTTGGGGAAGAAAAACGCCGTTTTGCATACTTGGTTCGCCATTTTGAATCTAGCCTTACTTATGAGAAGGGCCTA
Organism: Aedes japonicus; assembly: GCA_034211315.2. Classification (NCBI taxonomy): domain Eukaryota; kingdom Metazoa; phylum Arthropoda; class Insecta; order Diptera; family Culicidae; genus Aedes; species Aedes japonicus. The sequence continues at coordinate 30,309 of JASCZW010008391.1, read as the reverse complement.
TGAAAAATGCACATGATATCTTCAAAAAATTGTATCTCGGAAACGAATTGTCTGATTGGTTTGGTGTCTTGGGCGAAGTTTTAGACAATTGTTGGTGCTATATGGAGAAAATATGCACGGTAAAAAAAAAGTTTGGTTTTTGTGTTTTGAACTAAAATATAGATTTTTCCTTAAAAGTGACCTGTCAATAATTCTTTAATTATTTTTTTGTTATAGCTGACTTAAAATGCTATCTAGTGCACAGTAAGTTGTTCTGGAGAAAAATAAGTTACAATGAAAAAAAAAAAATTAAAAAAAATTACAAAATCAAAAAAGTTAATAAAAAAAGTCAAAAAAGTTTGTCACCCTAATTTTATGAAAGAACATCAAATTTGCAAGCAAAAAGTACTTCAGTAACATTTTTCTAAGATGCACCGTTTAGAAGATATTACTGATTTAATATTGATTTTTTTGACAACTTAATAAGTTTTGGCCCTTTTCGGATGTACACCGTGTTTTTTCAGTTTTAAAAGTATTTTTTTCGGAAAGATTGGAAAATTTTGAGTTAAAATGATACTGACAACTTAAAGATTCGAGTGAAATTCTCTGCCTTAAAAGTATTTTGAAAAACAAGTTACAAAATCCCACTATCAGGAACAATGATTTCTTCAAGTGATTTTTGGTGCGTTGTGCTGAAAACGTGCTAACAAGTATTAGATACAGGTAATAGATACCAGTTAGCTGTACTACGTACAGTTGGTGATTGTAAACATGGTCTTTGTTGGAACTAGTCCACCATGGCCACGCTGGCCATAACGAGGCTAGCTCCGTCGATGACCGTTTCTTAATAATAAACAAAAAGAACGCAGTCTTAGTCACCTTCCATCAAACTAGACGGCTGCCGACTGATACCTCAATCAACAACCGCCGCACTCTTTATTCATTCCAGGTATATACAATTTACAATCTTCTTCAATAACAATATACCTATGCCAGCAAATCTACCTCGCTCCAACTCTCCAAACTCGTACCTGACGGTTCGACAATACCTGAGCGTTCAACTCCACCTATCTTCCAACAGTCTTTACCCAGTATTCTATGATTTCTACCTGTGAGCTGTATAATAATGTCTGACTCGGTTCTGAATTAATCCAGTATCTACCAAACAGTAAATGCAGAAAGGTTGCTAGTAGCATAGTGATTATAGTAATTTCAGCTCATAATCCTGTGTTTTTGAACGAGATCTAGTGTTGTTTGATAACATAATAATTGTAAAGGAAAGTGTAAAATGTTTTGGTGCAAAGGTAAGTTTTAAATACACATTTTAATTATATGTTTTGTGATATTTTCGTACAAAACTAACAATTGGAAAATATTGTCTATGTTACAGATTACAAAATGAGTAAAATAAGATGTATTTGCCCATTCAAAGACATTCAGTGTTCGAAAGAGCTGCGATATCTCACGGATGGTATCATCCAAAAACTAAAATCAATTGGATTTTCCAAGGTATCCACACTCAACACCAAGGATTTTCGTATTTGTTCGTCTTGCCGTCTACATATTGATTCAAGAGCTCACCTCACCCAAAACGAAGAACAAAGCGTAGCCGGCGGCTCAAGGATGCCAACTGTTCAGACCATACCTGATGTACCTGATTCGCAAAGCTATGAAAGTTTGGTCACGATACCATCAGCGTCAACGCTAAGCACAATTCAATCAAATGAAGACTTCACGATGCCTGTAGACGTCGAAATATTCAACCGAGGAATAGCAGCTATTCGTGTTTCGCCTATAGATTTAGGTAAGGTTAAAAATGTTCACTATCCTGAAAAAAAGTGCGCTGAAATCGTCGAAGGTGTACGAAGAAATCTTTTTAAATTAGATCCTAAAACAGAAAAAGCAAACGAGTTTGATGAAGTCATAGAAAATATGAAAATGAAATTTTTAAATTCAGCCACAAGGCAAGAAAAACTATTAATTTTATCATTGTTTCCAAAATCATGGTCAGTACAAAAAATTGTAGACGAATTTGAAACGAGTAGGAATATGGCATCAGATGCAAGAAAGGAAAGAGATAATGTATTTGATTCATCTCAAGGTTCAAGCTCTGGAAAAGCTTTGAGTATAAAACAAAAGAACTGGTTTTGAATTTTTTTTGAGGACGATGATATAAGCCGTGCAATGCCAGGCCAAAGAGATTTTGTTAGCGTAAAGACAGGAAATAAGAGATTAGCTGTTCAGAAAAGATTGTTAATGAGGACATTGAGAGAAGCTTTTAATCGCTTTAATGAAATGTACGTCAATGTAAAAATAGGGTTTTCATCATTTGCAAGCCTCCGGCCAAGGCAATGTAAACTATTGACTATCACAGGAACACAAAATGTTTGCGTTTGCACTACGCATGAAAATGTCAATTTAATTCTACATAGCTTAAAAAAATACAATGTCTTGAACGATCTAAAAACATTAACGAATAGATTACTTTGCGAAAATAAGACAACTCATTGCCATCTACGAAGATGTAAAAACTGCCCAGATACCTCAGTTTTAGAAGACAGTTTATTGAAACAACTGGAAGAAAACTTTGTTGAAAAGCTTTCATTCGAACAATGGGTTACCACTGACAGATGTGATTTAGAAACTATTGTAAAGCAAACCGATGAGTTTGTTTCATTTTTCAGCTCAAAATTAGAAAGTTTGATTCCGCATGATTTTGTAAAAACCGAACAATCCAATGTTTTGAAAACTACAAAACAAAACTTGCAAGATGGTGAATTTTTAGCTATTTGTGACTTTTCTGAAAATTACAGCTTCATTTTGCAGGATGAAGTTCAATCACACCATTGGAACGTGAAACAGGCCACAATCCATCCTTTCGTAATATATTATACTGAAAATATGCAAATTAAACATTTTAGCTTCATTATAATTTCTGAAGAACTAAGACATGATTCAGTCGCTGTTAATTTGTTTATTGATAAAATGATAAACTTTTTACAAATTGATCAAAATAAAAACATAAAAAAATTATTTTATGTCAGATGGTGCTGCTTCACAGTATAAAAACCGAAAAACTTTTCTAGCCTTTGAATTTAAGTCAAAGTCTGGTATTGACGCTGAATGGCATTTCTTCGCAACATCGCACGGAAAAGGTCCATGCGATGCTATTGGAGGTACGATAAAACGCATGGCTACCAGAGCAAGTTTAGCCAAAGAACGCGAACACCCGATAAAGACTGCAAGAGAGTTGTTTAATTGGGCAAACAAACGAAAAGAAGAAGAACTTACAAAGTTGTCATTTTGTTATTCTACTACAGAAGAATACGAAAATATGTCTTTGCAGCTAAATAATCAATATAATAATGCAAAAACAATTCAAGAAACTCAAAAATTCCACTCATTTCTTCTTCTATCAGAAAATAAAATAAAGGCAAAGCTTTATTCAAACTGTCCTGACAATGATGCCAAAATATTCGATATTGTTAAGAAAGTTGTGTAAACAAAATTTTATAAAAATACAGGAATAAAAATAAACTGATGATATCCAACATATAATGTTATTTTTTATTGCGCACAATCACCATCCCTGAAAAATAAGCTTAATTCGCTCTTTTGAATCTTGCTAATTGAGGAGCTTGCATTTGCAGTTCTCAAAAAGGTGTATCTCGAAATCGAGTTGTCTCATCGGTTTGATGTCTGGGGCAATGTTCGGCAATAGAGAGAAAATATGCACAGTATAAACACATCCAGTTTAAATGGATTAAACTGTTAGGCGATATGCAAGAGTTGAATGCACATTTTCAACACAATACACCAAAAATAACTGGAAGAAATCATTGTTCCTGATAGTGGGATTTTGTAACTTGTTTTTCAAAATACTTTTAAGGCAGAGAATTTCACTCGAATCTTTAAGCTGTCAGTGTCATTTTAACTCAAAATTTTCCAATCTTTCCGAAAAAAATACTTTTAAAACTGAAAAAACACGGAGTACATCCGAAAAGGGCCAAAACTTATAAGTTATCAAATAAATCAATATTAAATCAGTAATATCTTCTAAACGGTGCATCTTAGAAAAATGTTACCGAAGTACTTTTTGCTTGCAAATTTGATGTTCTTTCATAAAATTAGAGTAAAAAACTTTTTTGACTTTTTTTAATAGCTTTTTTGAAAATTGTAATTTTTTTTAATTTTTTTTTTTTCATTGTAACCTATTTTTCTCCAGAACAACTTACTGTGCACTAGATAGCATTTTAAATCAGCTATAACAAAAGAATAATTAAAGAATTATTGACAGGTCACTTTTAAGGAAAATCTATATTTTAGTTCAAAACACAAAAACCAAACTTTTTTTTTACCGTGCATATTTTCTCCATATAGCACCAACAATTGCCTAAAACTTCGCCAAAGACACCAAACCAATCGGACAAACCGTTTCCGAGATACAATTTTTTGAAGATATCATGTGCATTTTTCACAGGCCCTTCTCATAAGTAAGGCTAGATTCAAAATGGCGAACCAAGTATGCAAAACGGCGTTTTTCTTCCCCAAAAACGTGTATGCAAGGTTTCATGCAAATCAAAAAATATGAAAATTACTCGTTGCTGAAATGATATGGAACCGCTCTTAAGACAATATTTGCATCGATTTGGACACCCAGCGTCACCCTGTTGTCCGAAGTGCGCAGGCGCCCAAGAGACACCGGAGCACGTGGTCTTTGAGTGCCCACGATTTGGATCAATGCGAAGCGAGATGCTTGCTATCAGCGGGGCAGATACCAGCCCAGTTAACGTCGTCTATAGAATGTATCGTGACGAAAGTTTTTGGAATGCGATCAACACAGCCATAACGCAAATCAAAGCGGCTCTGCAGCGGAAATGGCGGGAGAATCAAGAAGCGAGTGGTTGAGTAGAGTGGGTGGTCGTTCTTGGGTGATGTTGTACGGTAATTTCGCAATCAGGATTGCTCGAGTCAATTCCGTGAGTATGTGAGAGCTAAATGGCTCACGTTCGTTCGATTTTGGGATCCACAGGCGGGTAATCCTCCGTCGGAGAAGGGTAGATCCGATGTCGGGGACTTCTCAATTCGATGAAGTTGAGGGTAAGAGCAAAGTGGCTCAACCAAGTAAGGCGAGAGCAAAATGGTAGTGGCCAGGAGTAGGAGCACAAATGCTCTATTGTAGCCAAATAGCCAAGACCCTCCACGAAGTAATACCATAGGGCAGTCCCGGGGGGGGGGGGTGGACCACACTCTAACATAGTGCGTCAAAGTCGACGAAGAGAATCTCTCAATGTTACTTAGGACCTAATACATTGTTCTGCTTGAAATATGGTAAATATGCAAGCCAGTGAACTAGTGCACTCCGACTGTTAATATTAGCAAAGTTTGAACCGATTTATATCTGTTCAAAAACGACGTAGACCTAGACGTAGTGATGAAGTCGTGTATCTGAGCCTATTGGCGACCGCCGATAAAGACACCAGCAAAGTGTTACAAATGCACATTATTTCAGGCAATCGAGCTTACTGTGGGCTCCGACGGACACTAAGTTCGCCCAAAGTTCGGTGAACTACAAGGCTGACCACCTACAAGACATTGAATAGCCGGTAGTCCTCTACGGCAACAAAACAAGTCCTTTGTAAGCGACTAACCAACTTTGAGAAGAAAGTGCGGTGTTCGATCTACGGTGGAGTGAAGATGGAAAACGGAACGAGAAGGAAGCGAATGAACCACGAGATGTATCAGTTTCTGGCAGAACCTTCCATCGTTCACAGCTCATATATCGGTCAACTACGGTGGGCTAAGCATGTCGTTATAATTTCGGGTGAAAGCCCAATTAAAATGATTCTCGATAACGATCAGACGGTTGCCGACGTCGGTGGTGTAGTGGTGAGCGTGACTTCTACTTGGCATCCCAGTGGGTCTGGGGTCAGTCCCAGTCGACGTCGGTGGTTATTCTGAGGCGATAAAATCTGGACACGTCTTCTTTCGGAAGGTAAGTAAAGCCGTTGGTGCCGGCTCATATTCATGAGTCGATAGGTAGGGTCCAAGTGGTGACATCGTCTTCCAGGCGTCGGTGATTATCAACCATGTGCGGAAATAAGCCGACGGAAAATAAAAAAAATAAAAATAAAACGATCCGACGAGCTAGGTGGAACGATCAAGTAGAAGTTGACCTGCGGAACCTGCAGACTGCGAGGCTGGCAAAGTTCAGCCATGGACCGAAAAGAATGGAGACAACTTCTGTTTACATAAGAGGCCATTTGGGACTTACTAACAGTAGAGATGCTGTTAAGATCACTCAAAGAGTGCAATGGGGGGTTGCATTAGGAAAATACGTTCAATTTGTACAACTATGTATCCTACAAATTTTGTTTTCTACTGGAACTAATATCTATATGAAGTAAGTAGTAAATATCGATTTAATCTAATCCCCTTAAATAACGATATTTGGTGAAATAAGAGCCTCTAGAAGTATTTCGTGGCTTCTGGCAACTTAACGCTTCTATTGATTTCCAAGGTCATCTGTTAGGTACCAACCAGGGGAGACTCGGACTATACCCAGTGACATAATCATATCCAATTCTCTCAACCAATCAAAATGTTTTGTAATATAGTGGGCAGAATATTATAATTTCAGATAACTCATTAAAGTTCATTTGTTAAATCGTTTGCAAAATAGTGAATCATTTCGAAGAATTTTCAGAACTCAGCGAATGAATTTTGAAACATTGCAATGAACAAGCAACCTGTTTGCTTACACAGTTCTCTGAACAAATAAGGTAAAGAGAAAAATGTAGTCAGCGCTCGAACTAAATAAGTAGAACGTAACGTAAGTAACGAGAAGGATAAAGGCATCAAATGCAGAACCTTTGCCTCTAATGCATCAGTTAACATACACTATTTTTACTGCAAAAGTGTTGAGTTATTACAATGACAGCAGGTAAAGAAACAAATGAATCCTGGTGAGTGTGAACTTTTTAGTGGAATAGAATGAACTAGAAAATGAGATGAATAATTAGTAATTTTCATTTAGTTTCACCAACCTGTAATGCTTATCTTGACAGGAGAAGCAATACAGGTAGTTGGAATTAAATGGAAATTACTTATCTTTCTTCTAATTTTTTAGTTAATTAAATGAAGCTTCTAAGCTTCTAAGCTCAATTGGAAAAAGTGCATCATTTGTAGTAAGCTACACTTTGGTGGCTGATTTCGACTCCCGGTCTTGCATGGTCTTTTCGCACAATCATTCTAATGCAAATCGATACAGGCTTCGAAAGCCCTCAGTTAATACATGTGGGAGCCAATGACGCACCTGCGAGCGCCCAAGAAATTTTTAAAACTATTAACATGTATAGGTATTTTTTACATAATCCCCCCCTCTTTCTTATTTTCAATACACCATCTCCATTATCCCCAGAAGCAAATTTTGGCTGCTCCGCTGATGGGAGTGCATATATAATACTAAACTGAGAGCAGTGAACAAACAAACTGTGATACGCAATACGAAACACCCAGTTATTGACTACAATATTGACCAAACCCAAATCCGGATTATGCCGTCTAATCAAAACTTTTCTCATATCACACTAATTGACTAGACAAGAATCGTTCATAATGATAAACTTCGCCGTTAGCTGTTAGGGAACCAGCAATTTATCAATATATACATATAATGAAAACGAGCAGCACCATACGTCATCATAACTCATTTTCTCCCACGCTGTTCAGGAAACAGGACACATATTTTCAGTAATAATGACTATTTCAGCATCCTCACTTCCCATTCTCTCACTTTCATGGCACTGCATTGTTCTTATTCGCCAATTTTTCCAACGAACATGTACGCCAGCCGTAGCCGCTATTCCATTCATGCTCCAGCAAATGACAATCCCTTCATTGAGCACAAGCCAACGAATCGGGTGCGCAATAGACAGCGAAAATACAATGTAGTGAGAGCTAGTTTCTGCTCTGCCAGGGATTTTCCAACACGCCCACACACCGACCACAGTTGGGCGACTTTTGGTTGTCATTTATCAAGTTGAAAACTGAACACTGAACCGGAATAAACAAGTTTTCCCGCTAAAGGAGCAGACCAACCGCTGAGCGACATGGGAAATAGTCCCGAAGGTGCTACCCACGCAATATCAACGGATATACAATTTTGCTTATGTTTACAGCGGCAACCGATCGAGATGGAATTCAACGGGAATCTATCAAAAGTCAAATACGAGGACATAAATCTTCAAACAGACTTCTACATATTTATTTAGTAATAATATGCCCAAGAAGGGAAACCCAGTATTGTGCAAGTTTAAAATTCGCATTTTTCAAACCCAAGTGGAAATACTACTTATCTGATCTAGTCAGTAATATGTATTTTCAACTGTTTTAACGTCGTGTAAGGGATTCCAGGTTCATTGACAACTTTGTTTCTCAGAATCCGCATTGCCCACGTGGGCGACGAGCCCTTCCAAAGGATCCATAAAAGCGAACAAATATTTGGCATAAGGCGGAAGTAATGGAATGAAAACATTCATTCTACCACGAGAGACACACCAAGCCGCATACATTTTCAGGCTGTCTTTTACGACCATTTGAAGCTTTTGTCTACCACGCACTAACTGCAATCCACACAAACACAAAGACCAACCATCCAAATCTAATTCCAACACCCATTGCTGTTCGCTTAATGCCGTACAATAGTCAGATGAACAATCTCCGGGGCAATTGGCCTGCATATTGGAGATGAGTTAAAGCGAATTGAAGAAGATACTTACAGGAACAAGACCAGCATTTGAACGAATGCGCAGAATCAGATAATGTCTCATCATCCCCAGCCTCTGGGCTCCTATCTAAACAGAAGATTTTATGAATGAAAGCTCACTATCGATCGAAAATCGAAAGCTAACTATATGTTACCTTCTACGCGACTGGAGTGACATCTGGCAGAAAACTATGATTTCTGATGAACTAAGCTCACGTTACGGCAATGCACAGATGTTGTATGCACACTAAGAACAGGTGGACATTTGTGTACAGTTTCTCAACTGAGCGACACGTCTTTCTTAGCGTTTCAAGCTTATTGCTTTCGCAATTAGATCATTGCTTGCTCTCAACTTAGTGTTCTGAATGCACTTCCACAGTTGTTAATTGAGAGTTTTCGATGCCAGGTACCATTTTCACATTAGAGTGATTGTGTAAGCAAGTACAATCATACCCTAAAGGGCGATACGGTCAAAATTTGGTCAATATCAACTTGACGTATTTCTTTCAATTTTCCATTTAAAAAACCTGAACACCCCTCATTTTGAAGGTGTGTGTGTGTAGAATGTTGCTCCTATTTTGATTTTGGAATTCACTCTTCAGTTGTCAAAATGCCGTCCAAGCAAGAAGAGCAGCGTATCAAAATTTTGCTCGCGCATCGCGAAAATCCGAGCTACTCGCACGCAAAGTTGGCAAAATCGCTAAAAGTTGCCAAATCAACCGTTACAAATGTAATTAAAGTGTTTGGGGAACGTTTGTCGACAGCCAGGAAGTCTGGATCGGGGGGAAATCGAAAACCGGAAGCCGCTGAGACGACAAAGAGAGTTGCCGGTAGTTTCAAGCGAAACCCTAACCTATCTCTCCGAGATGCCGCAAATAAGCTGGGTGTATCGTCTACAACCGTGCATCGAGCCAAAAAACGAGCCGGACTATCGACTTACAAGAAGGTAGTGACTCCAAATCGCGATGATAAACAAAATACGACGGCCAAAGCGCGATCCCGGAGGCTGTACACGACGATGCTGACGAAGTTTGACTGCGTGGTAATGGACGACGAAACCTACGTCAAAGCCGACTACAAGCAGCTTTCGGGACAGGAGTTTTATACCGCAAAAGGAAGGGGAAAGGTAGCAGATATTTTCAAGCACACGAAACTGTCAAAGTTTGCAAAGAAATATATGGTTTGGCAAGCCATCTGTACCTGTGGCTTGAAAAGCAGCATTTTCATAGCTTCCGGGACTGTCAACCAAGAAATTTACGTGAAAGAGTGTTTGAATAAACGTCTGCTGCCTTTCCTGAAGAAACACGGTTGTTCCGTACTGTTTTGGCCGGATTTGGCATCTTGCCATTACGGTAAAAAGGCCATGGAGTGGTACGCCGCCAACAACGTGCAGGTGGTTCCCAAGGACAAGAACCCTCCCAACACGCCAGAGCTCCGCCCAATTGAGAAATACTGGGCTATTGTCAAGCGGAACCTAAAGAAGACCAAAAAAACTGCTAAGGACGAGTAGCAGTTCAAGGCAAACTGGCTTTCTGCGGCGAAGAAGGTGGACAAGGTGGCTGTACAAAATCTGATGGCAGGGGTCAAGCGTAAGGCCCGGCAATTCGGGTTTGGAAAAGCGGAAGCCTAACTGAATATTTTTCCTGAATTTTATACTAATTGAACTTGAAAAAGAAATTTAATTTGATTTTTTAAATAAACGATTTCACCGATTTACACGCGTTTTCCCTTGACCAAATTTTGACCGTATCACCCTTTATGCCTAGGAAGTCGAGAAATTTTCCTTATCGAAAAATTCCTAGACCAGACCGGGAATCGAACCCAGCAACCTCCAGCATGATGTTGCCTTGAAGACGCGTCTTTGCCGACTGAGCTAAGGGAGGCCATTGTATTTTTAACGTAAACTTGACATTTCGAAAATAAATTAAAATGTCTGCACATCTCTCTGTTATTTATCGGCCAATTTTCGAGCTATTCACTCTTCTGTCAAAATTATCTGATTCAGGATTAATGTGTGCATTAAAAATAAGCGGTAATTTTCGGATGGAAGGTGAAAAAGAACGGAAAAGATATTTTAGAAAACCAAACTGCATTGTGAAATTGAAAACTTCACATAAATACTTAGCCGGAAGTTTGGTCTGGTGAAGGTGACAAAGAAAAGCTAGTAGGCTTATTATTCTGTTCCTTTAACGCTTTCATGATCAAATAATTCGTCATTTCGGTCATGAAATTATTTCAACATACTCTCCTCTTCAAATTGACCCAGATTTTCTCTATTGGGTGGAGTTGGAGCACGTTAGGAGGGTCGAAATGCCCAACCGCTCCATTTCCTCCGGCGCCCACTAAGAGCAGTGGGCCGACGCTACACCCGGCCAAAGCAACACGTCGTCAAGTGGATATTCATTTTGGCCAAATACTTCTTGACCGTGTTGCCGGTCGCACTGACCTTCCAGCCCAACGCACGGAAAAAATGACCACCTTGCCTTTCTTCTTCCGTTTGAGCTTCTGTTAAATCATCCGGTCGCTTAAAACGGTCGGACGGCTGGGACCAGGCTTCCGCTCGATGGACTCTCCCTTCTTCAGAAGTGCCAGAATCTTGTAGATGTTTCCGTGATCTCATCTGATCGACACGACGTGGGCCACGATGGCCAACTTTTTGGCCTGGATGGAGCAGGTGGTACGAACAAACCATAGATCAAAGTTATTTCACTGTTCTCACCATAGCTGCCGTGAACAAAGTGGAGTTGTCAAATGTTGACAGTATGTAGGCAACTAGTATGTCTTAGCTAATGACCGGTGGACCAACCACCAGATGGCAGGGTAATCGTTTGAAAATCGGAACATTTAGTCGCTTCTCCATGATGCACGCTAAGTGATAGTGAGTTCTAATTCTCCAATGCCAGAAAAGCCAGTCAAGGGGGCCACACAATCATGCTTAAGCAAAAATGGTACTTGGTACCTGGTACCTCAATTAATAAAACACTAAGTTGAGAGCAAGCAAACAGCAAATTGTGAAATCAATAAGCTTGAAATGCTAATAAAAGAAGTGTAAGAATAAGTAGAAGAAGCAGAAAAAGACGCGGGCACATATGCCTATTCAGGAAAAAAATTTCTTTCTACAAAATAAACTTGTTTTTATAAGTATATTCTTTTTCTTTTAAAAACGCTTCAACAATATTTTTTTATTCTTTGTCATCAAATACCGGTGGGCAATGTATTTTGAACCTGATTTCAGTAATTCCAATTTAGAAAAAAATACCTTGAACGCTTCCAAAAACAAGACAAAATCAATTAATGTTTTACAGAATAAAATTTTGACGAAATTCGGCCTACTCAGATAATTTTGTACCACTGTACGTACTTTAAAAGTAATTTAAGTAACAAGTGGTACCAAAAAGTTTTTTTTCAACAAAGACGTTTATTTATCCATAAGACTCGCCGAGTTAGATAATTATGATCAGAAAAAAATCAGATTATCTCTTCTAAGAGATTGGATTCGAAATTGTAAAAAAATTGGATTCTTTTATTCTCTGTATAGGATACTAGCTGAACCCGGTGCGAGCCTTGCTACGCATGCAACTAAAAGATTTTTTTTGTAATAAAACTGGTGTGTTTATTGTTTTTTTTTCTGATTGAATCTGGTTAAAATGTTTCGTTTGCTTGAAAAGCAAAGGTTTGTGTTTTTGATGAAACCCTTGGATCGGTAGCTTCTATCGGTTTTTCTTTCTGCGTAGAAGCATTTCATAGACTAAACATTCACCATCAAATGAAGCCGTATCCTGTCAGTTTGAACGTATTTTTCTCTTACATAACCTTTGATTAACATCTTGTGCATAATGTAGCACTGTGAGTAACTCAAGCATCCCTCATTCTTGACTAAGAGAAGGTAAAACTTCTATCAGAACATGCTGCTTATCCGAGAAATACACATTTTGTTCCACTCTTCATTCTATTGTCATTTCTGTTTCATTTGTTTGAATTCCAGAAAGAAGGGGTCTCGAACCACCTAAGAAAAAAATCCTACCAAAACCCTACATGCCAAATTTGATTCCATTTGCTTGATTAGTACTCGAGTTTTGCAGAAATTTGTGTTTCATTTGTGTGGGAGTCATACTTCTTCCAGACGCGGAAGGAGCTTCGAAGGACCATATGAACATTTTCCAGCCTCAAAACCCGTACATAAAAATTTTCATAACAGAAGGTATAATTCCATATTTGGTTGACATTTGTGTCTCATTTTCATGAGAACCCACCCCTTCCAGAGAGAGGAGGAGGAGTCTCAAAGCTCCAAAGAATCATTTCTTGCCTCCAAAAACCCCGACATAAAAAATTTGGTTCCATTTGCTCGATTAATTCTTGAGTTATGCAGAAATTTGTTTTTCATTTGCATGGGAGCCCCTCATTCTAAAGGAAGGAGGGTTCTCGAACTATTCAAAGATCCTTTCCCGGACCCAAAGACCCCTGCATACAAGTTTGCATAGCAGTAGGCATAGTTTTCATGTTTGGTTGAAATTTGCGTTTCATTTGTAACTATGGGAGAAAGAAGGAGTCTCGAACCATCATAGAAACATTTCTCATTTCTTCTTCTTTATTAGTTCTCGAGTTATACAGAAATTTGTTTTTCATTTGCATTGGAACCCCCCTTTTTAGAGAAGAGAGGGTTCTCTAACTATCATAAGAACTTTTCATAGCCACAAAAACCCCTCCATACAAAATTTCACACCGATCGATTCAGTAGTTTTCGAGTATATAAGGTTCAGACAGACAGACAGTCAATATTATCGTGAAAGTAATCTGTCAGCTTTATCAGTGAAATCATAAAATCATAAAATCAGTGAATTCATGAAACCATGAAAAAACGAAAATTTCGCTCAGCTGTGGTACTCAAAACGGAAAAATTAAATCTGCTTCAGAATACACTCAAGTCTTTTTTTACACGGGGGATACGTACCGTGTAAAAAAAACCGTGTAAAAAAAACCGCGTTATTTCGAAAATCGTCGTAAAAAAAAACCGCGTTATTTCAAAAATCGTCGTAAAAAAAGACCGCGCTATTTCAAAAATCGTCGCGAAAAATAAACCAAGTTTTTCAAAAATCGTCGTAAAATAACAGTTTTAGTTGAAAAATCATCGTAAAAAAACCGTCTCATATCGAAAAACACTAACACTAATAACTGTGAAAGAGCATTTGCATAGTTTCAACGCATATTGCATTGTTAGAAGACAAAATTCATGGTTATCATTAATTTATAGCTAAGACAGGATGAAAATTATCCGTTTTTATCAGCATTTATGTATTTACTGTCAACTTTCCATACCTCTATATAGAAGGGACCATCGAGGTAGGGAGAGATCGACATTCGGAACAGAAATTGACTAGCCTGCTAGAACGATCCTAGAAGCATTTCGCGTTGCAACAGTTTTTGTTTGTGTATCCCGTATCCAGACCAAATCTCGATCGCTTGCTCCAAACACAGGTGAACTTGAATTTTCGCAGTTTTTTCATCGACATATGGAAGGTAATTTGCTTGCTAATATTTTCAAGGGACTATAGAAATAGGGAATCATCAAGATAGAGAGAATATCGAGATAAAGAGACTCTCATACATACCAGAGACTATGTTATTAAGAGACGCGTGGAGAGAATAAAAGTTAATTTGGTTACACGGCCAACTGAGATATTTTGTCTGTATGTTTTGGCAACCCCAAATTTTGTGTTTACTTTGAGTGACTTTCACAAGTAGCGTGAATTTCGTCTGCAGCAGTGTTAGGATAAACGATTACATTATTGTCAATAACAGTCGTGTGCATTTAATTTCAGAATTTTTTTCTATGTGACTAATTTTCCTTTTCACACACACCTAGAAATAATTGGCTACTTCAAACAGGTTGCACACATTCTATGTACATATACAGTGACGGACAATACAATAAGACCAAAGCCTGATTTTCATACAAAATGGTCATGTTAGGGGGCTTGCCTTTCATTATCTCGAAAACCAATTGAGCTGAAATTTCGGCTGTGGTCCTGAAGTAGCCTAAATTTTCATCTGCATTAAATCCATCATTTTTCATTCACCACTTTAAAAGTTACAGACACCGCATATGACAAAACAATATGACCACTTTTTGATTTCCTTAAAGGATGCTCGAATCTGAGGATCTGAATTTTGATTATTGATGCATGGGTGATTTAAATATCAGTATACTAACTATAGATTGTAATTCACACTCATCAACTATGGATAAACTATGGATATCAAAAGGAGGTCTTATTGTTTTGTCGTAGTTTCTGAAGTGGTGAGTGAAAAATTATGAATTTATTTAAGTTGAAAATGCAGGTTATTTCTAGGCTATTGCCAAAATTTCAATTATTTCACGAGAAAGTGAAAGACAAGCCTCCAAACATGACCATTTTGTATGAAAACCGGAGGTCACCATCTTGGTTTCCAAAATGACGTCGGACATCGATTTCCAGCCTGTACACGTTGTCCCCGTTCGAAAAATACCCATATTGTAGAATATTCGGCGCCTTTTCACAAACCGGAAGTCGCTATCTTGCTTTTCACAATGGTGTCGGACGTGGCATAATATGTGAACAGTCCCTCCACAGCACACCATTGAAGGCGTAGGTTAACTGAACTCCGAAGAAACTAATCTTCTTCATGACACACCAAGTATCCAATAATGTTTTTCGCGTTTTTTAACTTTTTCATTGTATGTACATCCTTAGAAAACACTTAGGCTTTTTTGGGTCTTCAATCGCGTTATTCCAAAAATCGTCGTAAAATAAAACCGCGTTGTTTCAAAAATCGTCGTAAAAAAAACCGCGTTATTTCAAAAATCGTCGTAAAAATAACCGTGTAAAAAAAAACCGTGTAAAAAAAAGCCGCGTAAAAAAAGACTTGAGTGTAATTGGATCAACTTGATGCCAACAAGATGTTGCCCATGGTTGCTGAATTTATGACATTTTTGATGTAATGAACGAATGAATGAGCAAGGCTGACCTTACATTCTGTTACCCTATTTGCACACTAGAATGAACACTGCATATAGACGTCCATATACTGGAAGACTTACCAATCAAAGAAGATTTTTCAGTATGACGGTATAAAATCTCCAAATTCCATTACAAGCTCTGTATTGAAAGCATCAAAAACTATAACATAACATGTTTGACTCCGAATCGGTCTGCTCATTTGATTTGAAAGTGGCAGCGTTAACACAGTTAGCGATAATTGCGGTGGAAACAATGGGTGTTTCCGGAACACTCAATACGAGCGCAAAGTATTTCCCCGGAGGCAGTAAAGGTTGTACGGAATCAAATTGCACCACATTTAAATGGCTGTACCTGTTTGCCCGTTGGGTATTTTCTATTGAAATTTTGAGTGGAATTAGTTCAATGTGTATTTGTTTACGGTGTGTAAGTTTCACTAGCAGATGTGCAATCGTTACGAAGATGGGGTCGGAAGAACAGCAGCGGCGCAAGGAAATTTTGCGCACGTACCTCGAAAATCGGGATCTTTCCCATCGTGCCATCAGCAGGATGCTGGAAATAGTACATTCTACGGTGTCTCGTGTTTTAAATTGCGACCACAATAGTTTGACAATCGATCGGAAAAAAAGTGTCAAAATGGGTCTCCGTATAGTGTTAAGGATAACAAGCGGGTAGTTCAAGCTTTCAAGAGGAATCCCAACAGTTAAGTGGCGAATAAACTGAATCTAACCAAAGTTTTCGAGCAAGATGCGAAAAAGCGTGAAGGACTACACACGTACAAAGAAGAGGGTTCGTGCATTATTGGATATGGAATTGAAATTGAATAAAACAAACATGGGAAAACATTTATAACATGTTTTGATTTACTCCCTGAATGATTGAAGATGATTCGTTAAACGGGCGAATTTTACCGAATATTTGTGTGTGTCACAATTTTATTTCGTACACCCTTTACAAGTTCTCAAGACAGTACTGGTTTCGTAGTCTCTTACCCTTGTACATCATTTTGTGTTATCACCAACATCTTCTATTCCATCGAGTAAATAGAGTCTCTATACGGTGATACTAAAAGTATAATTGAAACAATGAAAGCTGATAAGAACCTCTCATCCTTCAGCTGCTCAGTTGTGAAACAAACAGTCAAAGAGAATTGTTGCATAAAGTAGTACTTATTGCAACTCAAAAGTGGTGCATGTAATAGCACATTATGTAACTAATCATTGTGTTCGGAATATCAGGATATCCCTGTATGCCGAGCATAGCGATAGCCCTGTGAGCAGTGCAGTGCATTTTCATGACGGTTATAAGACTATGACCATGATGGTCAAATACTGTGGTAACATCAATCGCTCACTAATTATCTCTGAGAATAATATGCAAGTCAAATCATTTTCAGCATAATAGGTGTTAATCTCCGGCAATTAATTCTTTTGGTACCGTTAGATTCAAAAACTCACCCGCTTCATGGATTTTATCGGCAAAGTCCGTTTGAATTTATCTGGTTCCCGGAAAACCGGATTGTCGGGGCTGTGGTCCGGTATGCAAACATTATTTGGGAATTTCAATTGCATTTCCCGTATCTTTGGAATAATTCCTACAAGCTATTTCTATTCCATTGTAGATCATATGCAGACTTGTTGCTGGAACGGCCATCCTGTAACAGGTTACCGAGGGGTCTCGAATGGCCATGAATATATTTAGAAGGAATTCTTGGCAATAAGGGTATCAAAATTCAAGAAATTTCTCCAGGATGATATTTCAAAACGTTTTGTGGTCATGTGATGATTTGTCCCCGAACCGGTTGTTCTGGAAAAGGTTTCCATGGGATTTTGATAGCCATGTTCTCAGAGTTTTCTTCAAAAAATGTTCATGGCCTTTCGAAACTCCACGAGAACCTGTTCTGGGGACAAATCATCAAATGGCCTCACAACGTTGAGAAATTGCCTTCTGAAGAAGATTCATGAATTTTGATACCCATATTACCAGGGTTTCCTTCTAAATATGTTCATGACCACTCGGGGCAAAACGGGAATCTGTTCCGGAATAACCGGCCCGAGAATAAATCAAGCCACAAGACGTTGAGAAATAGCCTTCTGGAGAAATTTCCTAAATTTTGAAACCCATATTGCCAGGGATTCCTTTTTAAAATGTTAATGGCCACTCGAGGCCCCACGGGATCCTGACAGGTCCGAAAACAAATCATCAGATGGCCACTAAATGTTGAAAAATATACTGGAGAAATTTCATGAATTTTGCTGTCCGTATTCTCAATGTTTTCTTCTGAAAATGTTCATGGTCACTCGAGGCACCACGAAAACCTGTTACAGAATGGTCTATCCGTGGACAAATCGGCTTATGGCCCACAATGGAATAGACTTATTTATTAATAATTTTTGAAAAGATTTTGACATCCATTCCATTCTCGGAAATTCAATTGATAGTCGCAAATAGTGTTTCCGTACCGCACTACAGTTCTGGAAACCCGGAATTCCGGGAATCAAATAAACCCAAATGGTCACAGTGCCAAAGAATTAAAATCGGTCAATAATTGTCAGAGTTCCAATGATTTGGTACCCTGCCAAACGGCTAAAGGGTAAAAAAATCGGAGTCCCTCCTTCGGCCCCCTTGCTGCTCTCGGTTGTTATTTTACAAAATGTTTTTGTCCAATAATTTGCCTCAATTGCTTTGAAATAAAAGATAATTTTGTTGATTATCGCCGAAATAATGATATATTTGATACATAGGCCGAATCAAGGAGCTAGGCTAACATTACATCCCGTTACCCTAGTTGTACAAGATATACATGGCCAGCCGTTTCAACTCAGTTTTGAGTCGTTTTTGACTGGCCATCTGATTTGAATCGATGTTTTTAATTTGTCGACTTGTCAATGCAAGTAACATTTACTCAAATTTAAGTGACTCCAATTTTGACGAAAGCGAGTCAAAAACGACTTAAAACTGAGTTGAAACGGCTGACCGTGTAGAAAATGAGTGAGAAACGCGAGAGAGAAATATCTCTCGGTTGTTATTTAATGTTGATGAGAAGTTTGAGAGAGTTAGAGGCTCTCCTGTTGCTTTGATTGTCAATTGCATGCATCACATTTGTCAATTCTAACGCTGTTAGTACCGTGATGGAGCTCAGCACTGCCTGCGGGAGTGTAACGGCAACAGTAGCTGTCGTAACGACTGATCTCCGGCTTGGCAGTGGGATTACGAGTAATGAGCAAAGGAGATTTAAGTACAAATTGGTAACCAAAGATTCCGTAGCCTATTTTCAACACGATCCTAGGTCCTAATAAATAATCTATCAATTCTAAATATTTACAAGTAAGTAGCCTATCTGAAATTTTTACTTAGTTTGTACTTAAGTACTAAGGGTGAGGAAAAACTTGTTGAGGGTAATTATATAACTAATTTACATCTATACCTAATACTCCCTGGACACTGGCAAAACTTTGAGGTAGTTTAACTTCAACATCCAGGTCCCAGCGCTGGTCTGTTTCTTTACCATCTCTGAAAGAATCACACAAGTATTGCGAGATCAGTGGCAAAGTAGTCCAAAAGTGCTTCTAAGGTTCCTTCAGTATGTCTGATCGATGAACATTATAATTCGGAGATGGTGATCAATGTTCAAATACAGTATTTTCAAATAGTTGCAATGTTGCATTTGATAATATAAACTTAGTTGAAAAAGCTAAAATAGCGTAGGGAACGGCTTCAGGTTACCGGAACCCTATTTCAAGCATGGGGTAAACGTTAACCTACAACGTTCATTTTTTTGCAATATGGTGTTTCACTAGATGGAGCACCGTACTGTAAAAAATCAGCATAGTAGGTTCGCGTTTATTCCGTGCCTGGAATAGGGTCCTGGGGAGCAGAAGCCGCTTATTATCAGAAATCAGCACAATTTTGAAAAACATTTCCACATAGAGGAGCTGTTCCATTATTCATCTCATGATCAATTATTCATACAAACTGGGAATGTAGGTGTGATGTGTGAACCAGTGTTTCCCTTTTTTATTAAGTTTGCTTGCTTTAAGCAACAAATAAAAATAAATAAAATTAACAAACCTAATAAATTAGAAATCAGATGGTTATTCCTCAATCTTTAATTTTCAAATTGCAGGAACTGAAAGGTGATGAGATGGGATTGGTAACCCTGGATACTATAATTGTTTCGAGGTCTTTTATGGTCAGGCGATTTGCTTATATGTAATTACAGCAACACAGTTTTGAAGAAAAATGCAGTTGATATGATGTGTTACGTCATCAAGAATAAGTTTTGCTGAAGAATTCAAAATAAAACCCGCGAATCTGGATATGAAATCCAGTCACGAAACAACAAAACAGTCCACGGAACGGAAGATTAAGTCAACATGCGGAACGAGAGAAGAAGCTCTAACGTAATTTCAATCTAAGCAGGTATTTTGGTATTTCCCAACATATCGAAAAGTCACTGATTTCCACCGTCATTAACTAATTTTTTTCGTCCTACAGCCTTACACACCAACACTTCTCCCACCCTATCTCAATCCGGTTGCAGTGATGCAACATTATTGTACACTTCTAGTGTGCACTAATAGTGTATCCCGTAGAATTCAAAACCCCTCTGGGTAGAAACGTTGTTCAACTATTGGTGTATTATGTAAGGTATGATTTCTTGAACTCACACTGACTTGTCACCATGCCCTCTTATACATCAATAAAACAAAATTTACCTAATACTAAACATAAAACATATGTCGGTTTCAAGCTATCCAAACGAGACTGCTCTGAAAGAGTTTTAACTATCCGGATATATTGAGTGAAAAATTGAGGATCATTATTTGACACTACAAAGTGATGTAAACAGCCTATTAAGATGCAATTGAAGTCATTATTTAAAAAAGACTTACGTGATTCAATGATGGTGACGACATTAAAAAAGAAATTTGTAAAGTTACATCAAGGTTGCGTAGTTCGTAATGTTGTAACATGTTAGAACGTCAATAAAAGTTTCTGACTTGATTGCAAAGAAGCAAACAGACCCTGCAGCGATCGTCATCAAGCAGAAGTTCAAGATGAATAAAAGTTCAACGCGAATTTTTCTTTTCCAATTAAATGTCATTGTAATATGAAAATGTCAAATCAACACAAGCCATCCTTCGGACATAACAATAAGATGGGCGAGTAATGATTTTCCCATTCGGCAAATAAACCCACACGTCAAGGTTTCCTTCCATTGGCAACCGTGGTTTGAGCTCTGGCAAACATACGCAGCTGCTTGTGTTAATGTTCGTTTGACCTTTTCGCTTCCATCAATTAGGAACGTCGCTACAATTTAATTGACGTCCAATGTGACAGACCATATTTCAACGCGATATTTTTACCACAATTGCCAATGATGACCAGCCTAGACGTTTCTATCACAATGTTATGCATTCATCTTGTGCCGGATAATCGATGCACGGGTTTCATGAAACCTTTCATCTGTTTAAATGTCGGACGTTTTCGTTTGGTCTGCAATGGAAGGTCAAACGTAACATGAAATACAAAGTTCAAATGTCAGTCAGGAATTGTGATATAAATACTAAGGAAAACGCATTGAATAGAATGAAATAATTGCTTCAGGGTAGGTCTACCATAATTGTAGCAATCTTACAGGCAGTGACGTTAATATATCAATAATAACTAGTCCATACTCTTGAAAATTTTACCAATGAAAATATTCAGGATAATGGGATTTGATCCACGATGGATGTAACGTCTCCATTAAAAATAAGAAAAGCTTCGGAAAGGCCTAGGAACAAAATAAAACGACAAATTAATCCATGAAGCCAATTTTCCCTAAATCTTACATTTATTGACCATTCAACAAAAGTGTTTCCATACCCTGACGAACGGCCTAGTGGAACTTAGCCAGGACCTTGATCATAACCGTAAGTAAGAACGATATTGAGATATTCATCAGCTACCTCTTCGATTTTTCAATCAGCTTCTTCTCGGATTCGACCACAAAATTTTTGGAATAATGGGTTTTCCGATCTAAATTTGTTCGACTTAAACTTTACACATTATATGTGCGTGTAGCATCATGCCTCTATTTTGATTTTGAGATAAGCACTTCAGTTATCAACATTTCGTCGAAGGAAGAGAAGCAACGCATCATAATTTTGAACGTGCATGGCGAAAATTCAAACTGCTCTCACGCCAAGTTGGCGAAATTGTTGAATGTGGCTAAATCAACTGTTATCAACGAATTAAAAGTGTTCGGTGAATCTTTGTCGACAGCCAGGAAAGCTAGATCGGGGGGAAATCGTAAACCGGAGGCCACAGCGACGACAAAAACAGTTGCCCGATGTTTTGAGTGGAATCCGAACCTCTCCGTCCGAGATGCCGCGAAGAAACTGGGAGTGGCGCCTTCAACCGTGAATAGAGCTAAAAAACGAGCAGGACTATCGACTTACAAGAAAGTGGTGACTCCAAATCGCGACGATAAACAAAACACGTCGGCCAAAGCACGATCGCGAAAGTTGTACACGACGATGCTGACGAAGTTTGAACTTACATCAAGGCAGACATTATACAGCTTCATGGACAGGAGTTTTATACGGCAACCAGACGGGGAAAGGTGGCAGATATTTTCAAGCACATTAAACTGTCAAAGTTCGCGAAGAAATACTGGTGTGACAGACCATCTGTACCTGAGGCTTGAAGAGCAACATTTACATTGCGACCGGAACCGTCAACCAGGAAATTTATCTGAGCTAGTGCCTACAAAAACGTCTACTGCCTTTCCTGAAACGACACAATTGTTCCGTTCTATTTTGGTCGGATTTGGCATCTTGCCATTACGAAAAAAAGCCATGGAGTGGTGTGCTGCGAACAACGTTCAAGCGGTGCCCAAGGACAAGAACCCTCCCAACACGCTAGAGTTCCACCCAATCAAACAATATCGGGCCATCGTCAAGTGGAACCTAAAGAAGACTCAAAAAGCTGTTGTGAGCGAGAAACAACAGTACAAAATCTTTTGGCAGGTGTTAAACGAAATTCGCATTCGGTAAAAAGTAAGCTTAGCTGAATATTTTTGCTGTATTCTGTATTCTGTACCAAACTTGAAAAAGAAAAAGAATTTGACTTATTAATAAAAACTTTGATCGACTCACACACATTACTGTTTGGCTAAATTTTGATCGGAACATCACTAAACTTCTTAAATCAGAAAAAATAGAATTCAAAGTCTGAGTTATTGCGTTTACTTATAAAGGCATGATAAAAAAAGTTTTATTTTAAACAATTATCAAAAACTGCCAAATGTTTTTCAAACAGTTTACTCGACAATCTGCATTATTTATATACGGCCTTAGGTGTATGGCGAAACTTTCTATTTTACTCAGTTAAAATTTACGCACCATTGTTTGGATAGAAAAAATGCTGTAGTAAATTCATACTTTATTGTGTGAATTTTGATAAACAAATTGTAATTGAGTAATGGAAGAGTACTGAGTACTGAGATTTTATTAGCATGAGATCGATAATTTTTTTTGCGTACAGATATTACCTCTGACTCAAGCCTTAAAGGAACTTATACACTTCTCCCGAGCTCCATATTGGTGGTTCGCTGAGTAATTATTAGCATTTTATCAGGAACGGAGGAGCAACTACAACGTTTATGGTCTTTTTTGTTTTAAAAAGATATATAAAGATAAATATCGATCATGAAGATTGGTTTACATTACTTAATTGCTATTACAGGAATAATTGTTCCGTTGACAAGAGTTTATCTCCTAAGAAAATGATAAATTGTATATTACAAATTTTAGTGAAACTTTTACACCACAAGTGTTAAAAAGACCATATAGAAACTATTCCAAAAAGATGACCCGTAATGTTGGTAGATCACCTTTTTGTGGTGCGTTACGAATTAATTCAACTATGTTCTCTATTTGTTTTTTGTAGTCAATGGAACATATCTTAGTCCTTATTACATTGTATGTCTTATGAAAAGTGACAATACTCGTTTTGCGCATGTGCGAGGATGAGCTTAGAATAAGTAAAACATGGTTAGTCTTCATTTATGTGAATTCTCATTGTCTATTTGATGTTCTATAGTTTGAATTGGTTATGACTAGGGTTCTGATGCATGGTCAGTATCGGAGTCATAGTTTGTTTTTTTTTGCAATGAATCTGATTTTGACTGATAAAGGGGCGCGCCTTTGAAGAGTGCTCTCACTCCTCAAAGGGTTTAAATAGCGGAAACTTTCAATAAAATTCGATTCATTGCCAACCAAACAAACAATGACAACTGTAACAATACCGAATACTTTATCATTTCTCAATAGTGATGAGGTAAATTGACATGCACTAAACAAAGGTTACGGGATATACTACAATAGATCTTATTACTGGTCGCAGTGGTTTATGTCCCAAACAGAGGAAAAAAAATTCCATAAACAAAAAAAAATGTGATAGATGATAAGTGTTAGCCTCATCAAGATCCATTTCTCACATAAGCTTTGGAAGATAAAATATTGTACAAAAGTCATAACTTACATGCAATTGAGAAATGCATAGAGGCAAAATATGTCAAAGGAATTTCACAAAATGTTTTTGAAGAAAAAATTTTAAACAGTCATACAACCAGACTTAATGGTATCAATTGCATTTTTTTCTTTTCCAATGTTTCAAAAATAACACGAGTGTTAAAGTGGCTTTATTTAAAGAAAAGAGAAAAAAAAGGTTAAACAGCGTTTACTCCTAAAAAAATATTTAATAAGTCGCCATTTGTCAGATTTCTATTTGATAGCACATAAGAACAGTCAGAGGACATCATTGCATGTAGATTTAATGATTATTTCGTCGATAGTATTATGTCAATCAATCAATCCATTGAGATAGTAGATGAGCCAGACGAAATAAAACAGCCGATTAATATTAGCTGTAGTTTTGAAAGTTTTCACCCAATAACGTTAGAGGATATTAAATCTATTTGCTTTTCTTTGAACAAAACGGCTGGAGTGGATAACGTAAATGCAAGAGTAGTACAAGATTGCATTAATGCCATCGGAAACAACCTGCTGGACCTAATTAATGAATCGCTGCAAACTGGGCACGTGCCACAAGTTTGGAAAGAATCTTTAGTTATTCCCATTCAAAAAGTCGCTGGAACGATTAAAGCCGAAGAGTTTCTTCCTATTAACATGTTGCACACTTTATAGAAAATTTTGGAACTTGTTGTAAAAGGCCAGCTGTTAACGTATTTAAATAGTAATAATTTTATTGCGCCGGAACAATCGGGATATCGCGAAGGTCATTCTTGTGAAACAGCGTTAAATTTAGTTTTAGCAAAATGGAAAGAAAATGTAGAGCGTAAAGATACGATTGTTGTTGTTTTTTTTTTATCTGAAACGCGCTTTTTAAACGATTTCTCGGCCCTTGTTGTTAAAATCAATCAAGCGCTTTGGATTTTCGGGTTCTGCATACAGATGGTTCGAAAGCTATTTGTCTGACAGAACTCAACGGACGGCTTTTAATAATTCTGTGTCGAGCCTTGTGGAGAACAGCCTTGGCGTACCACAAGGGAGTGTATTAGGGCCCATTTTATTCATTCTATATATTAATGACATGCGACGAGTCTTGCGATTTTGTGATATTAATCTTTTTGCTGATGATACCGAGTTGTTCATTGCAGCTAAAAGCCTTGAGGAGGCCGTTTCACATTTGAATGCAGATTTACGTTCTCTAAGTAGATGGTTAAAGTACAAACAGTTGAAATTAAACATAAGTAAAACTAAATTCATGGTAATTTCGCAGAATCGAGTTAACGAAGACGTCTCTGTTAAAATTGATGATGTGACAATTGATCGCGTTCGTGAGATTATATATCTTGGCGTGATTATTGATGATAGATTAAAATTTGACTCTCACATTAACGATGTCATCAAGAAAATAGCCAAGAAGTACGGTATTCTCTGCCGATTGAAAAACGATTTAACTATTGCTAGTAAAATACAATTGTACAAATCTATCATCTCTTCTCACATTGAATTTTGTCTTTCCATTTTGTTTTTAGCTAATCAAACACAAATATCGAGATTACAGCGTTTGCAAAATAAGATAATGCGGTTGATCTTGAGATGTAACAGGTTCACTTCCTCCTCTTTTTTGTTAGATGCCCTACAGTGGCTATCGTTGAAGCAGAGAGTTGTGTATTTGGTGTTCATTTTTAAAGTAATAAACGGTTTGCTGCTTCGATATTTGTGTAATCGAATTGAAAGAGGAAGTGATATTCATAGATATAACACTAGAAACGCGGATGATGTTAGAACACCATATTTTTTGTATGGAGCTTCACAAAATTCGTTATTTTTTAAAGGTATAAATGTTTTCAATTCGATGCCTATACACATCAAACGTGCAGCAACATTAACAAATTTTAAGAGACAATGTATTTCACACATCGAAGCTGCCTTTTGAACAGCTACTCTGTTTAATTTTTACTCTAGACTAATTTTGTATCTCGACGATGTTATTACAACGGATATTTTTGTATGGTGTATTGTCAAATGTTTTGTCATGGGGTCAAACAAACTATATTTTTCGCCTCGATGATGATGATGGATTTAAAGTTTTTAATTTTGTTATTGTAATTTAAAGTAGTTTTCATTTTTTGTGTAGTCTTCAAAAGTTTGAGCCTCGCGTGCGGTATACAGGTTCAAAGGACTTCTTTTTTAATTTACAAAAAAATATTGGCCTTTGATGCTTGAGAAGATGCCATGAAATAGTAGTGGGTTGTCTGGCTGATTGTCGGGGAATTCTTTGTCAGTTCTGTTGTGGTTGAAAGTAAAAGTTTGACTAGGGCCGGTCCAGGATTTTTTCGGTTTAGGAATTTTCTCGATTTCCCTTATTGGGGATATCCTTGGTCAGCCAAAAACTAAGGTGGCGGTTCCATTAGTGTTAAACCTCATTGACTCTGTAGCGGGCAGGATCGGATATTGGCTTGTATTTTGATAATTTCCTTATACAGGATTCTGTGATTTGAATTGTAATAGAATTTTCTGATCGCTGGGATTACTTGCGAACATTTGTGGTTGACATCAATAGCTTATCAATATTATATCAATGTATAGCAAATGAACAGTTTTGGAAGAAGTTTATATCTGTAGATGAAATCAGTTCGTTTTTTGTTTTGCATAACTGGTTGAATTGTTTTTAAATCAATTATCTAATAGATAAATCGTCCAGCTCAAACCTTTGTAGGGGTAAGTGGCGGGACCATCATCATCATCATCATCATCATCATATCCTGCTCTTAGCATTAGCTTGCTTTACATAAGCGCTTCGGAATAATATAGACCGTTTAAATTTCCGAGCCGTGTTTAAAATTGTTGAAAATATGTAACGAAAGCGGTGACGGGAGACCTGAAACTTGTTGAACCACCGCTAACTTCCAATTGACAAGAACTTGGAACGGTATTTTAGATATATTCCAATCTAAAGAAAATCTTTAGCTGGAAAATTCAAATTGATCGTCATAAAAAGAACAGATTTTAAATGGTCCATGTTTGATCGATCTTCTTTGAACCTATGGCTCATTCACATCTTTACTAATATTGTGTGGCAATTCATTAGCCAGCAATACAAGCGTCATATTTTTCAGTTGTTAGAAGATAATTGAAATCAACTGGTAAATGGTTTTGCATTTTTACACACATTAGCGATGATGATGGTGGTTGGCTAATGCCGATCATACCACTCAACTTATTTTACTCGTAGTTGCACCAACCGGCTGGCTGCAAATTCACCATCATTCGCCAGACGGCAGCCAGCTGGAAGTTGAGGGACGTCCGAAGTGTACAGATTGTACAGGATGGGGCCTAGGAGGCTACCTTGGGGCACACCGGCTGGGATCGTTTTCGACAATGCAAAAATTATCCGGAATGTTCGGTCGGTTAGGTAGCTCCTTACCATCTTCGTCAGGTAGCTCAGGAAGTTCGCCTGTACAAGCTTGTGGATCAAGCCGTCGTGCCACACGTTGTCGAAGGCATTTTCCACGTCTAGGAGGACCATGGCCGTGTTGGTGGAAAGTGCGTTGTTGCGGTGGATGATATTTTCCACTCGGACCAGTAGAGTGAACCCGTCTGAAACGTGGTTCTCGTCAACGTGTAGCATTAGCTGCTCGAATAGTTTGCTGACAGCCGACAGCAACGTGATAGGCCGGTAGCTTGTAGGGGCAGTAGGGTCCTAGCCAGGTTTAAGGATATGGATAACTTTCCCTATCTTCCACCTCGGTGGAAAATGGTCCAGCTGGAAGTACCGGGTGAAGATTTTCGCCTGGAAGCGGAACGCCTTGCCGGAGAGTTTTTCCCGCACGTCACTGCTGCAAGAACTTCGTTTTCCGTCACTTGGCCGACGAAACGTTCATTATCGACTTGCTCCACGAGCTGGCGAATGGATTGCTGAACAGCAGCTTCATGGGGACTCACCATGTTGGCACCGAGGTTGTGAGCCTCCACTAGTTTGTTGGCGATTGCGTTGGCCTTCTCCGGCCTTCAGTTGCGGGATTGCTTTTGGTTTCTGTTTTAGAACCTTTGCCACCTTCCAGAATTGTCTCGAATGGTCGTTCATTTGGGAGATGCTGTTGGAAAACTGATGGTTCCTAATGGCCGACATTCGACCTCTGATTTGATGGCTAAGAATGGAGAGTTCTTCCTTCTTGATAAGGCATCCGGTACGTTGAAACTGTCGACGAACTGTGTTCCGTTGCTGGATGAGTTGTCGAGTGTAGCGATCGATCTTCGTGAATTATTTCCTCACTGGTACCCATCGGATGCAGGCTTCCTCTGCGGCGTGGACTGCTTCCTCGAATAGCCCGAGTTGGTTGTCGATGGCATCGACTGACGATACGTCCGGGAAGGAGAGAGTCCACCCGACGACTGAAGTCCACCCAGTTGACTCGGTGGTAATTTAATCTCATCGTCAGCGGCGCTGGTGTTAGATTGCAGTCCAGTTCGCACACCACCGAGTAGTGGTCGGAGCTTAGCTCGTGATGTGTGACCGGCTTTTACAGTGCCAAGTCGGACAGAAACACATCTAAGGTGGATGTTCTCCCAGCCGGGGATAGGAAGGTCCAATCGTCTGGGAAGTGGATAGCACACATACCATAGCTAAGGTGGTCAGCCAGAAGGTTGCCGTTCTTGTTGGCAGAAAGATTTCTCCACAGGGTGTGGCGAGCATTGAGCTCACCGGCCACTATGAAGCGAGTTCGGTTGATGGTGAGCTTCTCGAGGTCTTCCACAAAGAGTTGGGAGATGCCATTGCTGTCCACACACTGCCGAGGCATGTAACCGGCGAAGATCGTGATGTCTTCAGGGTATGCGATGATTTTCACGCCGATGGCTTCAATTACGTTGGTCTTAGGGTGCGGTAAAATCTCGTACCGGATGCCTTTCCTGATGGCCACTGCCACACCGCCGCCACTTGCGTTAGGACGATCTAGCCGGACAATGCTGTGTTCCGTGAACGAGAAATTGATTTTCGGGCTTAGCCGGGTCTCCGAAATCACTCCCACGTCGATTTTTAGCTGGTAAAGAATGTTTCCCAGCTCAAACTTTTTCGCTTTAACAGAGCGAGCATTCCAGTTGGATACACGGATGGTGCGGGGCTCAGTTGACCCCATACTTGAAAACCATATATCCTAGGACCTTCACCTGGTCCGATTTTGTCCTGCACCGCAGAAGTCTTCCACGGAATTCCGTAAAGATACTCGGCTGAGCTGTAGAGCGCATCATTATTTTCCTCGGAAAGGGAGTCGGTTGAAGCAGCGGCCACACCAGCTCTGATTCGAGGGTCGGTACGCCTTTGTTGGTTTATCCCGGGGGTGTACTGAGGAGCCACGAACCTTGGAATTCCGGCAGGTGCCAAACTGTTCGGTAGCGCAGGGTTGTTTGCATCACTCATGACAGGAGCTGGTGGGGTCTTGTTGGATTGTTTGCGGCCCCTCTGGTTGGACGAAGTTTGTTGTCGAATTCGAAGAAACTCGGCTCGTTTCGGGCAGCTACAGTCCGTAGCTGGGTGGGCACCGCCACAGTTGGCGCACCGTTTGGCTGGAGAATCTTCCGACTGGCACTCTTCAGTGTCATGGGTTCCACCGCAGTTGTTGCACCTTGTGTTAAGGTGACAGTTCCGGGTGCCGTGACCGTGGTACAGGCAACGCATACACTGCGTAAAATCCACGCGCTTATTTTGGTACGCCTTCCAACGTACCAGGATCTGTCCAACCTGCCTGACCTCGCGCAGTTTGGTAAGGTTCGTGTATGATTTGGCGAAGTGTACCAAATAGAAAGCTTCATCTAGGGTTGCAAATTCACCCTTCCGTCGGACGATATGCACTGTAATGAATGAAGCATTTTGCGACGGTGTGCCTTTGTATATCGTTATCTGCTGCATATGAGATCTCACTTACTTCCATTTGACGTCTATGATAGGAAAGAAACCTGACCGCTTTTCATGACGGTCGCAACGGATTTTTTAATTTGTACCCCCGTTTAGAAAACAAATCATATCTTGTCAACGTTTGGATATAGCGAG
>JASCZW010008390.1:0-51443 GCA_034211315.2 Aedes japonicus | reverse complement strand
TGAAGTTTCATTACATGAAAAATCATGACATACAATTAAAATCGCGTGAAAATTGATAACATATTTATTTCAATAGCTCATGTATTGTGACGAAATTTGAACTGCATCAATGGACTGCAGCTGACGCACCAAAACCGACGTGCTGAATATGGCAAAAAAAGGAGGTGAATTCATTAATACACAGGATGTTACGCCTGAAATAGCCAAATAACTAGTGTTACTAACGAAATACTTCAAAATATGGTATCCAGCATCAATTGATTGAAAACGATGCATACAGTGTTATACAGTATTATTAGAAGAATTCACCTCGGTTTTTTTTTGCACCGATATTTCAGCACGGTCAATATCGGGCGAAAAAGGGAAATACTCATGTTGGTGCGTCAACTTTGATGCCAGCTGTAGTCCAAACCACTTGATGAAACAGTTCAAATTTCGTCCACATTATTTCCTATGTATTTTTAGGCTGATTGTGAAATTTAAATATAGTTATCTAAATTTTTCACAGAAATACGGATTTTTGAAATTGGTATGTCCAAAAATGACTTTTTTCACATATGTAATGAAAACTTCAAATTTATTAGCCTGATCAACATAAAATTTCGATCACATACGGTCTTTACATTATTTATAGTGAAGTGAAAGTTTCAGCTAAAAATATTCATAATTGACAATGTTACAGTAGGTTGAACATGGCATATTTTGGAAGCTAAATTTTGCTCGGCTTTTTTTTTGCTACTGAGTGTATGTTACATTTTTGAGAGAAATTTCAAAGTCCGCAAACTTTCATCGATCTGTTAATCTGCAGCACCTTCTCCATTTGGGTACTGAACATTAATGCAACACAGCAGGATTGCCTTCATCCCTTTTCCACCAACTTCGGGGTAGACTATTGCCGCCACCTATAACAGTGTTCGATGCAGTAGCGTGAAATTCTTGGTAGTATAAATTACTCCCTGCCCTCGATTTCACTCCCATCCTGCCGGATTCGTCAGGTCAGGAAGCCATACGTATGTTTCCTCGAAAGGTTTGGCAATAGAATTAACACCCCTTTTCCAGTGTCGGTCTGCGCTGGCTGGACAGGGGCACCATTGACTCACTGACTGCCACTGGGGTTGACCTGGGCTGCGATTGAATTATTAGCTAATTTCGTGAAATTTGTTTATTCAATTCTCGAGTGTGCGTGGCTGCCAACCGTTTCGAGAGGTTGTCAATGTATTATTGCTGGGTGTGTGTGTGTGTGTGTGTGTGTGTGTGTGTGTGTGTGTGTGTGTGTGTGTGTGTGTGTGTGTGTGTGTGTGTGTGTGTGTGTGGTGCGCTTTTTCCATTATTCGCTGCCAGAAGGCAGAACCTTGATTTAATTTGGAATATGTTTAAACTTAATTTTACTTCACATGGTCGGGTCGAAAAAAGGGAAACGACGGGAAGGTTTTTTTTGTCAGCCTCAACATCGATAGGGTCTTTGCTGCATTGAGCTTGTAGTTTACTTTAGGGTTGATTAGCGTTATAATGCTACTAAGCACGCGGTTGGGCGCCACTCTTTAACGTGGAGATGAATTCATTATGAAGCAGTTTTCGGCGCGTATTTCCTTTTCTCTGCCAATAAATCATACTTGCGCCACGAGAGAATGGGAAATTTGTTATGAATATTCATGTGAGCGTCAGCAGAAATCAATATGTTTTAATTAAGGATTGTAACACGAAAAAGTGAGACACACACAAATGGTCGTCCACAATTCATTTTTAGTTCCACTTTTCAGTGAATAAACTGCAATATTTTGGTTAGGGTTTATTCTATTGATGATAAGATTTCTCTCCATAACAAAATGCCTGAACTTTGTCCTTGGCACCAGTGGGACCGACATCTTTCAATACCTTCGCCCACTGTTTCATCAAAGCCAGCTTGTTCTCGAATAATTTAGATATTTCACGTTTGGCCTTCGTGATGGACGAATCTCCGATGAGTTTGTTGAGTGGAAGTCTTTTGGTACATAAACAACATTGCCTAGTAACAATTTTATTTTTTATCTCAGCCGTATAACACTCCACGGTAGTGAAAACAAATTAATAAAACCTTCACAAGACCACTAAAGATTTTGAAAAAGTTCTAGTGAACCATCATAAAACCTATTGGCTGCCATCAAAACCAGCATAGGACCAAATGGCCGCAGCTGTTAAACTTCACGGTGATATCGTGGTTGGTTTTTGTTGTTCTGCTTTGCTTATTCGTTAAACAGTACATAATATCGAAGAAAAGAAGTTATAGTGTTGCGGAAAATTATGGTTGATAGCAAAATATCCAAAACAAATTGAATTTATTATAGCTTATCATGCTCCTAATCATATGCGTATTTAATTTAATGGTGAATATTGGCACGATAAGAGCCCGGAATTAAAGCGCCTCGGAAATTCTGCGAGCTTTCAAAAAAAAAACAAAAAAACAAAATTGAAACAAATATATTCGATAAATTGATCATGAATTTCCTGAAAATTTATGGAATTCAATAAGGTTATCTAAAGAATGACGAAATTAGTCTCTGATCTACAGTTCATTTGTATTACATCTAAAATTTAGGGTATTTATTTTTTCAGATTTCTATTATTTTATATATTCCAATAAGGCGATTGGAAGAAATCACTGTTTTGCCAAAAACCCGCAACGGCTACTTTAGAACTATTTGGTAATTCGGTGACTTTCATAAATGCAAATTTGCTGTTTAATGTTTTTAATGGAGGCAAAATGATTTCAAAAAGCTTTTTCAACAGACCATAATAAGATAATTTAAATGAGTCCTAAAACGGCATTTCAAAACAGCATTTTCCGAGTCTATAAAGTCAAAATAAAACCTTTGATAGGAGTAAAAGCAACTTTAGAAGATAAGATTTTAAGATCATTGTAAGGAAGCTGTGTAGGTTCCTGACTAAAATTTGAAAGCTATGGGTACTTCTTGCTGCCACAATAAAACCAAATTGATTTCCAGTGGCTATCATAAAACTTTAATAAAACTTAATAAAGCAGGATGGTTTTGGCAATTTTACGTGGGTGTTATGTCTGTTTCAGTCTTACGAAGGCCGCACGTAGTAGTAGAGGGTCAAATTAGTCCGAAATTGCGTCTTGTCTCCGTGAGACCGCAGGAAGACCAGCTGGTGCTTCTGGAAAATCTCGTGCCAGCAAATTTGCCTATTCATGGTACGTATCGTGATGTATGGCTGGAGTACCTCTCCAGAGATGGTCTGGCGAACCAAAACAATTTAGGAGATTCTGTCCAACGTCTTCTCCCTTATTTATTTCGGACAATCGTGATGAGGCTATGTAAAACTCCTGCCCTTTCAATTGCTTTGTGTTCGCCTGGATATAAGTCTCATCGTCCATTTCGATGCACCTCGGTTTCGTCAGCCAATCTTGCTTCCTGGCACGGGTTTTGGCTACCGTGTTTTATTTTTAGTTCTGGTTTGGTGCCTTCCTGACCTTGTAGACATGGAGGCCGGAATTGTTTATCGTTTGTTTTCTTCAAACCATATGGTAACCTCGATACATCGGGGATCGAAACAGATTCAACACCTCCCATGCCTTCACTGGATCAGCTGTCTGCGGTTTTCTACCACTGCCTTACCACAGCTGGGTCGACTGGGTCTACTTGAATTATTTCACCCGGGACCCCGTCAAATGATGGAATCTCAAGCGTTTTTGAGTGATTCATTTGCGGGACGCAGTCAGATTTTCCAAGACGATTCACATAATTTTAAGGCAGATCTCCTTTTTTCATGATGCCATTTTGGTAATCACATGACAGGTTGTGATCAAATTTCGCACACGTAAACATTGTACTCTTTACTAGCCCGAATGAAAATGTCATAAATCCAACGGTGCAAGAACCGAAGAGATCAACAGGGAGGCTGCTGAGTTGACCGGTTGACCGGGAGGACCGCTTGACATACGGCTGCTAGAATGCAAACGAAGATATGTCAAAGTCATCGACAGAACAAAGAAGTGCATTATGGTAATTGAAAATTGTTATTTAAAACAACGATACGAACTAAACCATTATACTTGAAACTAAATATTCTAATAGGATAAAAGTATTGATAGTTATGAGTATTTATCCTATTTATTGAATGTTTGAGCAATTAAAATAGCGATCGCTATGTCTACCTACGCAGGGTTGTTGGTTGATCCCTCTAAACTGTCACTGGTTACTTCGCGATTTGTCCTGGAGATCTAAGGTAGCAATCTGAGAGGCTGCCGTGTTTACCACGTCCCAGGTATCCTGTTCTTGACACATTCTCTGGACAAGATTATTCGGGGTCGACTCCCGACCACTGACGGCCATCATGCCGTTCCTCGCGTCGTTGAAGCGAGGGCACCCGAAGAACACATGTTTTGCAGTTTCATCCGCTTCCACGCATGGCCTGACAGTATCTGAGTCAAGTGGAAAGTGGAAGGTTCCCATGTCACCGATCGACCCATCCAGATTTTACCAGAATTAGTCGGTGGGTCCACCGACCTTTGGTGGAATTATTCCACTCCCTCGGCCACCTGAGCATTGATTTAACTCTAGTGGTCTTGCTGGTACCTCTTGTGCCCTTTTGTTCGAAGCACTCTGTGTCCTCTTTTATGATAATGCCGATGGGCATCACCCCCGCTAAAATGGATACTACGTTGCGTGATACTGTGCGGTATGCGCTGACCACTCTCATGCACATTAGCCTGTGGACTTTTCCTGGAGCTCATCCATCTCTCACAACGCCAATGGAGTGCGAGGCCGTTAGCTCCACCTCTTCGATGGATTAACCACATATCTCTAGAGTGATTTCGTCTGCAAACCCGACGATCTTCACCCCGTTTGGGAGCTCAAGCCGTAGTACCTCATCCAACATCGTATTTTATAGCACCGCATGCAGGATCGTCTGCGGTGATCTGAACATTTTTCAGGCCTACTTCTGTATTGAACACCAGCACGCGATTCTGGAAATAACTTTCCAGAATCTTGTATAGTTACCCAGGAACATAAAGGTGCGATTCGGTTATAGCAACCTAACTGGCGCTATTGAACGCATTTCTCACGTCAAGGGTGGCCACTGCACAGTTCCTCGCCTCTTGCGCTGTATTGCCACCTCGGCAGTCTTGGTGACGGACAGAATGGCATCCACCATCGACTTCCCTTTACGGAAGCCAAACCAATTTTTTGACAGCCCGCCTATAGCGCGCTCGAGGATTAACCTATCGAGAACCTTACTCGCTGTATCCAACAGACATATCTATATGCCGATGGATTCCCTGTGCGTTTTCCTGGCTTCGGTAGCAACACAGAGTCTGGATTTTCTTTGCGTCCAGGAAGACGCTCTCGTCCAAACATCTTTTCATCACCGCCCTGTACATGCCGGGCGCCAATGAGATAGCCATCTCGATAGCCAGGTTCGGTATACCATCAGGTCCTGGCGCTTTGTTTACCTTGTCAATCGCAATGAGCTCCTCGTTTGTAACGGTTGCCTCACCCCCTATATCTCCGGTGCCATTGTCATGGGAAAATTCTGCAGTTATAGAAGGCCTAGGTCTCTGGTTGTGGCTCGGAAAGTCCCCTAATGATAACCTGCAGTAGTTCTGGTTGAAGCTGTCGGGCCTTTGGTCTTAGCCATTACCACCCGATAGGCATCATCCCATGGGTTTGCAATGGCTTTTGAGCACAATCCTTAAAAGCATGCCCGTCTACTGGCCTTTATCTCTTTCTTAAAAGCAGTCTTGGCTAAGGCCTGTACTCGAAAAAAATTCACCAGACAAAAGTATCTGCCAAAAAAAAAAGATTTTCTTGAATCTTTCCGGAAATGAACTTATACATATGGATTATGTTACGGCATAATTACTTTATTGAATTTACTTTCCATCGCTGAAAGCCCGCACCTTTCCCTTAAGACTCCTCATTACATTTTGTGCATTGGTGGACCCGACCATTTTGGTCACTTTCAACCATTCTTTCTTGAACTCCAGCTCGTTCTGTAGCACATTGGATGTTTTTGAACTTTGGCCTTCATTATGGCCCAAAATATTTCCACCGGACGAATCTATGGTGAATTTGGGGGGTTGGTAATTTTTGGTACAAAAACAAAGTTATTGTCTATGCACCAATTCAACGTCGATCGCGCGTAGTGGCATGATGCCAGGTCTGGCCAAAATAATGTCCTCCGTGGGACCTCAGGAAGGGCAACATACGCTTCTGGAGGTACTCGGTGCGGTAAATTTCGCAGTTGATGGTGCCCGTTGTGATGTGATAACCACTCTCGATACAGCTTCCTTTCGCGGGATTTGGCCGCCGTGTTTTGTTGATCACGCCGGTTCGGTGCCTTGCGAACCTTGAATTCACGAAGCCCTGCTCGTTTCATGGTTTGTTGAACAAACCAGGTGGAACACTTTCCCTTCAGAGCCACGTCGCGAATCGAAAGGTTCGGATTACACTTGAAATAATCCAACATCTTCCGGGCCTTCACAGGGTCAGCTGTCTTCGATTTTCTCCCACTTCCAGCCCACCGCTCGGTCGTCTGGGACTCCTTTAAATGATTTTTCTACCCGAAACACAGTTGTATGGGTGATTCCCAGTTGTCTTCCGATCCATCTCATGGTCGCAGTAGGATTTTCCATGACTGCGCGCAAAATTCTCCGGCGATTTGCTTCTTGTTTCGGCGACATCTCAATAACCACTGAACCGATTGTTATGGAATTTTGCACATGTACTCTACACTAGTTATACTCAGATTCATAAATTTTTACACACGGACAAAAAAGTTACACACGGATAAAAATTGTGCATTTTTTCGGCCTTAGCACCACGCGACGCTCCGTTCTTTTGAAGTCCAACCGTGCTCTTTAAATCCTCCTTCCAGCTCGGAGGCATATTCTCCGGAGGTGATTGTCTCTGTCCACCGATAAACCAGTGACCTTTCATCGCTAGGTTCTGGGCATGGTTGCGCGTCGCACACTCGTGTAAGTAGTGCTACTAGTTGATCACCGCAAGGGTTCTTGGTTACGCTCGATCTCTGTTCCCGCTCTAGCGCCTCTTTGAATACTTCTTTATCGAAGTACGACGTCCTACATCTGTGGGCGAATGGAGTGGGTGCTTCTCCCTCTGCGCGCTTCCCTTAAAAAATACGAAACTGTACACTAGGTTAAACACAAGACGGTAACAAGGACGTAGTCACTGCATTTTTTGAAGTTCTGTTGCCAATAACTTTGGAATTCGCTATAAAAAACTGTGAGTTGAATTTAAGTATGACAAAAGACTAACGCAAAATTTATTTCCATAGAAATCGATTATTAGTGATTTGACGTTGAATCGAAAATTAGTTTGAAAAGATTTCCCGATGGCCTGGAAGGATGTAAGCAAAAAGTTTGGTTTTCCCACTGTACATCTCATAGAAACTTCAAGAGATAGTGCAATTCGAGTTCGCAACGCAACCTGTTTTGAAATCGATTGAGGAAGGTAGAGCAGGTAGGGTCCTTCCTTAGCTCAGTCGATAAAGGCGTGTTTACAAAGCAACACCATGCTGGAGGTGACTGGGTTCGATTTCCACTTACCACTTACCGGTCGACACCCCACTTACCACACAATCATATTAATGCAAAAATGGTACCTGGCATCGAAAGCTCTTAATTAATAACTGCGGAAGTGCCTTTAGAACACTAAGGTGAGAGCAAGCAATAAGCTCGTTGCAAAAGCAATAAGCTTGAAACGCTAAGAAAGATGATGAAGAGGTAGAGCAGATTCGATTCCTTGAACCACCTCTCTGTGGGAAATTGCATTCAATTTTTGCTACCCATGCCGCACAAGACCCATCGAGTCAATATTGCAATAACGTTGCACCGATCGAAACCGAAAAATTAGTCACACGCAGCTGAGTCAACTTTTCCTGCTGCCCGTCTGGCTGTTGACATTCAGTTGAATCACAATAACGTGTAATTGCCACCATTTAAATGCGTCACATTCGGTACAGACTTCCATCGATTCGATCCACTCATACTGCATTGTTCATTTTCCAGAGTACACACAGGACCCTTATTTATCCGAGGATGGTTCTTACCAAGGAACCAAGGAACATCCTGTCAACAGTGAGGTTGAGGTTGCTACTGAATCCCTTAAATTGTGTACAGATATAAACTAATTATCGGAAATTTGTTGAACTGGTACGGCTGCAGCAAAAAAAAAAGAGTGTAAAATAGAATTATGTACACACCGGCTCAGGTACTAAACGAAACATTTCTTCCCTAAATAAGCAAACCTGATCCTGGTGTAGAAAAAAACGTGGTATATCGAGAACGGAACGACCCAACCAGAGCATACGCGTCTGCCTGTAGAGGGGAGAAAATCAAAAGCCAAAAAACCAATAAAGTGAAACCGGAAAAGAGTGAAAAGAAAACAAATGCTTCGTGAGATAGCGCGCAACGACCGAGTTCTCCGGCGCTTTGGTGGTCCACCGAGGAGACGGGGATGGAAGGAATTGTGGGACATACATATATTCGCCCGGCGTAAAATATGCTCCGTGATAATGAATAGCGAAGGGTTCAAGGATGAGAGTGAAAACAGCTGGAACTGTGGCAAGAAGTAAGCAGTTTAGGCTTGCCAAAAAGGGGAAGAGACCGGACGCGACCGAGGAGAGCGGTTTGCCGAAAAATAAATAAAATCAACAACCGAGGGGTTGAGTTGAGAGGAACCCACCGTGCGGCACAGTGGGTGAGGTGAATCATTGAAAATAGTTTTAGGAGGAAATCATATGGTTTTTGTTTTTGAGATTATATACTTTTAATTTTCAATTGGATTAGGTAGTAATCAAACTGTTGAAATTAGAAGGAAATCTGAATTTTATCGCATGGTTAAATGGCTCGAAAAAAAAATACGATTTGGAATAAGGTAATACTGAATCGAAGGAAAATATATTCAAAGTATGGGCCAACTGTGCGACGGTCGACGCCGTAGTCATTCTGGCAGTCGCCATCTCTTTCCGGGTACTCCGACGTGGCAAGTGCGGTGGCAGTGTCCGGTAGAATGGTTGGCTGTCTTATATATCATCCTGGAATAGTTCCGGTGGAAGAACCGAGGCATCACAAGCACGCAATGCCATAGAGGAAAGTTGTGTGCAAAAAAAAAAGAAAGAAAGAGATCCAACTTGGTGGAAGAAGCATGACATGGCATTCGAACCAAGGTAGGTATGTGAGGTGTGTATGTTTAGAGGTTTAAATTAGGGTGAATTTCTTGCCATAAAGTTTTCCCGGCAGCAGGATATATGATTCTGTGTGAAATACTATAAATTAACGTGAGGTAGGCTGATGGAGGGGCTCGGAGCCAGGCTTCCTGGTGTATTTTGGACTAACCTGGTGTGGGGATCATTTTCCGTCTAGACAGATGGAAGCCATGTCGGAGAAAAATTGGCAATCATGAAATAATCTACTTTAAATGACTTTCCGTTACTAGCGGTTTGTTCAACGCTCATTAATCTAGAT
Organism: Aedes japonicus; assembly: GCA_034211315.2. NCBI lineage: Eukaryota > Metazoa > Arthropoda > Insecta > Diptera > Culicidae > Aedes > Aedes japonicus. The sequence goes on along the minus strand of JASCZW010008390.1, from coordinate 41,956 downwards.
TTAATCGATTCATTTCCATTCCTTCGAAGAATGTTAATCAGCTAGCGCATAACTTATTGCATCTCATTTCGGAACAAATAACGCCTCATTTCGACAAGCGACGATTTCACCGCATCGCGTCGTCTCTTCGATTCCATTATGCCTAATCGTCGAGATAAGAGAAAGAAGCTTCAAGACAGCGAACAACCAAAGGTAAGGCAAATCACTATCATTTCCTTGCGATCTAACATCGATAGCGGGCGACCGCCGTCGAAGCCGTTCCGTGTCATGTTTTCGTCCCCTCCCATTGCCGTGAATCGTCCCGTCGCTTCTAAAATATCAACTGGATGGCGGCGGGCACGTAAAGTGTCATCAGGTCTTGAGTCGACTGTTTGCCGAAGCCGCCATTCAATAATGCAGTGAGTGCCATTTCTACACGCCGGAATCGGTCATATAACAACAAGAGCAAACACAACCAATTTACAAAACAAGCACACACTGACTCAGCTCGGGGCCCCAACTTGTAGATAAGTGCATACAAACGCCGACTCAGAATTGATATAAGCTTAAAAATGGAAAAAATCAACAAACTGCTGCAGTTAGGCCGACATAATATCGTCGATAAATCGTTTAAATTATCCAATTAAATTAATAGCTTTCCAATAAGCAGAACCATCACCGTGTGCGTCGTCGTCGTCGTCTCGTCGCCGTGGTTTGAGGTGCTGATGGTGGTTCATCTGGAAGTCAGTCGATAAAACGTAGCGTGGGATAGAGCAACCTGTGGCTAAGGAGGTTGCATCAAATGCGATTCATCAGCTACTAAAAAGATGGGAATCGTTAAATAAATATCAACTATCAATGGGCGATACCGACATGAGTATCTGTCAGCAGGTTATTGAATGTTCCAGGGTTGAACTACGGAGGGTGATTATGTTTGCAGCAGCTTTGAACTCATTCGGCACCGCTAGATTATGCAGCAGGTAACTGGATTCGATTCCCTGATCTGGACTGGAATTCTTTCTAAAAAATAATTGATTGAAAAGGGATTGAGGAGATTTTGAAAAGATATTTGAGGTATGTTTCCATTACTATGGAAGGAAGCGTACACGTTTTCCGTGCACAAAAATGGAGTTAAAAGAAATGCTGATATCTACCGCGGAACTTTGAGGAGCTTGTGCGAAGCCGCTTAGCTGTTTGAACTGGCTGTTTTAGAATCCCGGCCGTTTTATACGTGAAGCTAAAGTGCACCATTCGGACTCCACAGACTTTGATTTCCATTTGAAAGTTGGCGAAATCACTGAAAATTTCAAAATCTTCCGTTGGAGCCATAGTTCACGACGATTTGAAGTTTCAGTCATGCAAGGGGTGTCCATAGTTAAATTGCATCACATTGAATAAGATGTAACATTTTGCCCTTTCGGTTGATTTCAACGAAATTTTGGGTGAAATGACCTCAGCGTGTATTTTTAATACTACGTGAGGGTCATTGTGAAATGTGTCGTAGTTTCGAAAATGGAGTCGAAGGAACTGCAAGAGCGCGAGAACACTTTGCACACGCACCTCTAAACCCCGCTTCTTTCGCACCGAGCCATCGGAAAGATGCTGAAAATTCACCAGTCTACAGTATCTCGTGTCATAAAACGTTTCGGGGAACGTTTAACTGTCGATCGGAAGAAGGGAATGGTCGAAAAAGAGTTCCATACTGTTTGAATGATTACAAGCGAGTGGTTGCTGCAATTAAACGCACAACCAACTGTTCCATTCGGGATGTCGCGATCATGCTGCACTTGACCAAAAGTTTCGTGTAGAAAGCCAAGAAACGAGCTGGACTCCGTTCATTCAAAGTTCAGAAAGCTCCAAATCGCATTGCAAAACAGAATAGGACAACTAAAACAGGTACGCGTAAGCTGTACACACAAATGTTGACGGAACCACACTACTGCATCATGGACGATGAAACACACGTAAAAGCGGACTTGAAACAAATTCCCGGCAACCAGTATGTGATTACAAAATACAAGTTCGATGTTCCAGAGTCTCTCAGGAAACAGCAAGTGTCAAAGTTTCCCAAGAAATTCATGATTTGGCAGGGGATTTGTTCGTGTGGTAAACGGAGCAAGCCTTTCGTGACAACTTTAACTGTAAATGGTCAAGTATACATGAATGAATGCCTGAAAAAAACGATTGCTTCCGTTTCTCAAAACACGCAACGTTCCTACATTTTTTTTGGCTGGACTTAGTCTCTTGTCACTACTTCAAAGATGTTCTGGAGTGGTGCAAGACGAATGGTGTCAATTTGGTGCCGAAGACGATCTCAATCCCCCAAACTCTCCAGAGTTGCGGCCGATTGAAAAATATGGGGCTATAATGAAGCACGAGCTTCGTAAGCATCCTAAAGATGTCACTACAGAACAGGCAATGTTGAAATCATGGTTTAATATGAAAAAAATGTCAGCTCAAGCGTTGTACAAAATCTTATGCGTGGTATTAAGAAGAATGTTCGGGCTTTTGGATTTGGTAAAGAAATACAGTGAAATAAAAATACCGAAACCAAAATAGTCCGTAGCTATTCGGCATGATTCTGGCTACCGCATTGATTGCCTCTCGCGTCTTCCCGCTGGCATAATCTACGTGACTGTTGAATATTAGCCAGTCGTCGATCATCACACTCAAATACTTCAGCACGCGCTTCGAGGCTATGTCATGCCCTCCGATGACGATTTCTGCTCGTTGCTGACCAACGGTTACTCCATTTTGTGGTGGGCTTTCTGCAGCTTTGACTACTGCATCCAGTTTCAGTTTTGCCGATTGCTTCGGTGACTAGCATTTCCTCTTCTTCCAGTGTTTCTCCTGTCACAACAATACGATCATCCGCAAAGCCATCGATCACTACGCTTTTGGGAAGCTTTAGCGCCAGCACTCCGTTGTACATCCTATATCAAAGTGTTGATCCAAGGGTGGAACCGTGCCGAGCTTCCACCACAATGTTCACCGATTTCCGTCTAATGCAGGTGTCGTGGATTAGCACCCGGCTTTGGAATTCACTTTTCCTAATTCTGCACAAGTAATCCATGTTTGCGGTTGAACAAAATGTTCCGCTGTCTGGCAATTTTCACCTCGTCCTTATCGAAACAAACAGCACGAATACAAGTACTTCAAACAATCGCGTGCAAATGCACTACAACGGAATAGCTGGTAAAAAAAACAATTTTGAAAAGAAATTTAACCTTCCTAAGATATTGGGATCAATTCTGACTCATGGTGCAACTTCGATGTAAGCTACCTTTTTTTATTTTTAAACCAATCGGGTTGAAATTTATGACTTTTAATATTGTAACCCGACAGCCTTGCGAGTTTCCTGTGGACTAGTAAAAATGGCTTATGCGCCACTCCCGAGGAAGACCATCTACCAATGTTCGAGTTGCCCGACCTTATTGAGACCCTTCAGGGGAGGGTTCTGGTTTTTCCCAAATATATGGGCGGGAAACAAGCTGGTTGACCAAGGAAACGGAATGTTGCTCGAACAAACGGTCGTGCAAACAAGTAAATGTTGTACGTAAAATCGATTCAAACCGATGAGAAAATTTCATTCGCGGTTGGTATCATCACGGGAAATCCTTTCCTCAAACACCTCGAAGAGATATCCGTTCGATTAGAGACTTGTCCTTTGGTTGGATTCAGGGCCAACCTCCCTAGGAAATGATCAAAGTCCAAAAAAAAGACCAAAAACATGAAAAAACTAACTTCACCTCTCTAGACTTCCCCCATTAGTACATGTGAAAACACTCTTATCATTGGTCACTTATTTGTTTCACGCATCGACAAAAATAAAGGTTTCGATTTATCCAATTTCATCCTACATCTATATTTGTGCTTCCATCCAACTACTTTATCGACATAATTCAAATAGGCCTATCATACTTTCCCTCACTATCTCACTTGTACTGATTTCTTCGTGTGCTTCTCTATAATATCTGCGGTGCGACAATGGTGTTCATTTGCTGAGTTCCATAGATGTTGCCGATTACCGACGCATAAGCGGGACGAACGGTAGGGCCGAAATAAACGGTGCCACGCTAGCGGTAGAACGCGACTAGGGGCCAAAATTCACCATGCGCATGGGAAGAAAATGAACATGCATGTTACTCACGATTTGTCACCGTTTACTGGCGTTGTTGCGTCGGTGGTGGTTCGCTGCTGCTGCTCCTAGACACGTACTGGACACGTGGTCATACTCCTACGGACTCCGGATTTACTGCTGGATCGTTGTCGCCGTTGTGGTGGTTCTCAACGATTCCTCACGCGTTGATTGTGCGACTGGCCGGACTGGGTACAGCCGTCTGATCGTTGGTCGTCACCAACGGTGGTAACGTGCGCGCCTCGCACGCGGGTGTCATCGGTTCGAATCCAGTCGGAAGATGTTCGACGGATTATTATTTTAGCATCTGTATGCTACCATGCTGCCATGCTCTCCAGCCCACGTCTACCGCCGGGACAAAATTCGCAGCTGGAGAGTGGGGTCGAAAACGGTCAGGGTGTGGTGTGAAGGGCCTCTCGCAACTTGCCAAGATCTGTCAGGAGAATATCGCGTCGCACGACAGTTACTAAAAAACTACCAGCGGTAGAATCTACTAAGCCCACCATTTACCTGTCGCATCCAAAAACCAAAGTTTACACCATAAACCGCCAACTAATGCACACCCTATGCACACTTAAGCTATTTGTCTACTTAACGCTAACTATGAGGGAAAATGGGGAAAAATCTATATAAGTAAATTGAAGATTCTTCACGTTTTTCTATTAAAGTTCACCTGAACTTTCACACCACCGCGCGATAACTTTACTGGACCGATCTCGCCTCTTCTGCAAACCACAACGAAGTGATCGAGTCAAGTTCTAAGCTCCTCAGATAAACCGCGAAATCTGTGTATCTCCATCGCCGTAAATCACGCAAATCCACGAAGTGGAATTTCGTGAAGGTCGCTAATCGCCTTTACGCACACAACTTCCCTATTTGTTAGGAGAAAGCATTCCATTTCCTTTGTGAAGACGGTCTATAAATCTGATCCCACCCGAAGATTTACAAAAGCAAGGGGGGTCAACTATACTTGAACCTAGGTTGATAGCTGAGGCTCGCACATCGTAAAGTCCGTTTGGCTGACGATTTACGCTCGGCGCCAGAATTCAACAAGGAACTCATTTTTCTTGTTGTATGCGAGGTGGAGCAAATGAATAATAAACTCTAAAATTAATGGTACTCAAGATAAATGAACTATTTATAAGGGGTAATTCAATAGGTATTTCAACATCTCTTTAATATGTACAATTCTATTAAATCTACTTAATTCTAAATTCAAATTTGTGGTACCGCCACAATATTGACGGAATTCTTCAGTTCTGCATAATTTTTTTTTTAGATCATTTTAAGGTGGTGTTACAAATCCGCCACCTCAACAGGCAATAGTTACGTTTACTCAAGTTTTGTCTCGTCATCTCTAACGTAGAGACCTCGGAGAGAAAGACCGTAAAGCGTTGCCTGTTGAGGTGGTGGATTCGCCCGTGCCTTGGCCTACCCCGCAGTGGGATGCTAGGCAATGGTAACGTCCTTGGTTCGAGTACTACTTTACCCATGCCTTTTCGCTCAGTTTTCAATACTTCTATTCAATTTTCAACCTACCATATACTGACGGAACTTTCAACACTTTCTTTTCATATCTTTCATTCTAGCAAACATTACTGTTCACTCTCGAGGCCTCGTGGTGTTGAGCAAACATCTCATTCTACTAAAAAATGAGAATCCACTAAAAAATGAGAATGATTTCAATACTTTTCCATCAGAACATAAACGGCCGCATAGAAATGTCACTTTAGATGAATGAATCGTTGCACTCTCCAGAAAATTTTCATACACTCTTATTTCACTCTAACATGTTCAGTCGTGTTCAGCATACCGTCGAAACAGGAAGAACTGCGCGCGCGCGTTGTACAATTCTTTCAAGCGAACGAAGATCGTGGAAAAAAATACACGGTGGACCATTTTTGTCGTGAAAAAGTTCCGGTATCCACCGTATACCGTATCCTGGCATGCATGAGAGTAACCCGGAAGAAATGTTGCGGCCGTCCAGCGAAAATGATGAATGAGAAAACGCTCCGCTCGCTGCGCAGCTTGTTCAACAACAAGGATTCGGTAAGTCAACGGGAAGCAGCCCGAAAGTTCCTTTGTTCGAAGTCACTCATCTGCAAGACGCTAAAGAAAGAAGAAATAGTGTATAGAAAGAAAACCAGATCCCCAGAGCACACAGATGAGCAGATTCAAACCGTGAAATCCCAATGCCGCTGGATGACTCGGAATTACGGCGGAAAATCTTTCGTTCTGGACGACGAAAGCTACTTTCCTCTTTCGAAGTCTCAGATACCGGGAAACGACCGATTCTACACTAAGGACAAATCTACTACTCCTCCAAAAGTAATGTATAAGTTCAAGCACAAATTTGAATCGAAGGTTATGTTATACATCGTAATATCCGATAAGGGTATTTCGAAGCCGTGGTTCAAACCAAGCGGTTTGGCCATCAACCAGGAGGTGTACCAAAGAGAGTGTTTGCAGAAAATACTCATCCCATTTCTTAAACAACATCACTCGGATGGCAAATACGTGTTTTGGCCGGACAAGGCATCATCGCACTACGCAAAAAAAACGCTAACGTTTTTGGAGAGCCAAAATATACCATATGTCCCCAAAGACCGGAATCCGACAAATTTGCCACAGTGCCGTCCTATCGAGGATTTCTTCGGTCTTTTGAGCTCCATGGAATACAAGGATAATTGGAAGGCCAAGAACACCAAGCAACTTACCAACAGGATCAAAAGCTGCATCCGAAAAATCGATGTGGCTGCCGTCCAACAGTCATGTTCCAGCATAACGACTAAGCTGCGCCACTGGCGGAGCCACGGACCATATGACAATATTCACTAAACTTAGTTTGAAGATTTAAGTTGACCCTTTTAATAAAATAAATCAGTTTGAACAAAACTTCACTGGTATTTTTTTCCTGACCCATTCTTTTCGTTCTCATCATTTAGTGGACACCCGTTATATAAGAGTCAATGTTTATGCACCATTTGAAAGATTCTGGTATCAAAAATGCATTGAAAAAGAAAACTGGATCCGGTAACATTGTCTCCAGGGAATCTCCTGCAAAGGAAGTTTTAGTATGATTGTGTTATCAGAAATTCATATAAAACATTCCAGACTAATTGGAGAGAACTGGCGTCTTGAGCAAAATTTCTTAGTGCGTAACGAATCGTCTTTTGATATTATCATATTAATTCCAAATCATGCTGCAGAGATGGCAGTGAAAAAGAATAAAAGATGATGTTGTTTTTGAGAAGGAAATAATTTCTCATCACCATGAGGCTCTAGGAGTAGACAGCATTTTTTTTTTTGCTAGAACAAAGTTGTGAAGAGAAATTATTGATAGTTCCGTTAGCTCACGGCAGGCTGTGAAAATTGAATAGAAGTAGTTTGAAAATGAGCGGAGGGCATTGTGAGGTAGCCAGTCAAGGTGGTGTATTCGATCATGCCTTGACCTACCCCGCATGGGGATGCTTGGCAAAAGTTTGTGTTTCCTGTTTCGGAATACTACCCACTTTCTCAACAGCACACGTACGCCTGCAAAAGCAATGAATCAGACGCCACTCTATCCGTTGATTGCAGATTCACCCGGCGTTATAGCAAAATGTATCAAATCTTCTCTTCCATGCGAGATTTCTTTGTAATAATATTATTTATTCGATTCATCTGTAATTATATTGAGTTCTTAACTGTAACAATTTAATGTAATGCGTATTTCATGCATTATAACCTTCTTGTATTTTATGTCGATGATTGTGTCGATGCGTTCGAATATGTTTGACGTCATTTCCTTGATGAACATTCCGGCATTCGGAAATGAATATTACTACTATGCCTGGTCAGGCTGTAAATGTGTCAGTTTCCTTGCTTCGATTTTTGGTCGATGGAGTTCCAGCAGCCGCAACTTCTTCACAAAGACTCCCAGATTTACATGTTCTCTATTATTTCTTGAATCATCTCGATGGTTAGCTGAGTCACCGACTGGTGGTGATGGAGGTTGATGGTTCCATATTCCGCCTCCAATTTGTTCCAAAAATGTTCCTTTAATTGTAGCTGTTAAGTGATATCATGTCACGACTTATTAAGTTAATCGGTTATTTCATTTATTGTTCCACTCAAAATTTTGCCTAAGCAAACATGTTGCTCAAAAGTTCACTTCACTTCACACTTTTTTTTTCTTTAACTTATGTTTTTGTGTGACGAAACAAACTAACGGGTGGCAATTAAAATTTTGGAATTTTTTCGAGGCCTCTATGCTCAACAACAAACGAGCTCAGAGAAAAATAAGAGTGTGTATGCGTTAGCTCTTTCTCTACTCTTTCTGCTAGTATTTTATGTTTTGTTTATGCTTGCTCAGTTTTGCTCAAAATGCCGTCGAAACAAGAAGTATTTCGCGAACGCGTTGTACAGTTCTACGAACTGCACAGAAATCTCGGCAAAACGTATACGGTACAACATTTTAAAAGCGAAAATGTTGCGACTTCGACTGTTTACCATATCCTAAGATCCCCAACAACTGCTCGCAAGCAAGATAGTGGAAGACCAGCCAAAATTATGGACGCAAAAGGACTTCGTTCTCTTTCTCGTGCCTTCAACAACAAGGATTCACTGAGCCAACGGGATGCCGCAAAAAAGTTCAACTGTTCTCACCAGTACTGCAAAACATTGAAAAGAGTCGGAATAAAATGCTGAAAGAAGACACGAGCCCCGGAATACACTGATGCACAGATTTCAACGCTGAAATCCCAATGCCGTTGGTTGATTAAAAATTATTCCGGAAAAAGTTTTGTTTTGGACGACGAAAGCTATTTCCCTCTTTCGAAGACGCAGATTCCCGGAAACGATCGATACTATTCAACGGATAGTTCTACTACACCTCTGAACATAAAATATAAGTTTAAACATAAGTTTGAACAGAAAGTGATGCTGTACATTGCCATTTCCAAGAAAGGCATTTCTAAGCCATGCTTCAAGCCCTCTGGTTTGGCAATCAATCAAGATGTGTACCAGAACGAATGTTTGAAGAAAATTTTGATCCCGTTTCTACAAAAACATCATGCTGATGGACAATACGTGTTTTGGCCGGATAAAGCGTCATCGCATTACGCCATAAAAACACAATCGTTACTGAATACCCATTCGATCCCATTTGTACCCAAAAACCACAACCTGACAAATCTGCCTCAGTGTCGCCCAATAGAGGATTTCTTCGGGGTTTTGAGTTCCTTGGTGTACAAAAATAACTGGAGAGCCACGAATTGCAAACAGTTGATTGGTAGAATCAAGAGATGCATTCGCAAAGTTGACATGGAGGCCGTACAACGCTCCTGTCCCGACATCAAACGGAAGCTTCGCCGAACATCCGATTACGGATCGTTTTCAAATGTTCACTTATTTTTTTTCAACAATGGACAATGTATCTTTTATTTGAATAAATCAGATCTTCTTCAATAATATTTGTCTTTTTTTGACAGCTTGAGAAAGAAATTCCAAAATTTTAGTTGCCACCCGTTACAACATAAATTTTCTAGGGCTGCCAGGTTCTATCTTCGAAAAGTACAAATGTCAAAAGTGTGCCACAGAGTGGTGTATGAATTTCTGCTACGGCGTGCCTGGCACACTGTTCTAAGCGACTCACCCCTTGGCCTCCTGAGAGTTGCGTCTTGAGCAAAGTTGCTGAGAATATAAAATAATATATTTGAAATAATCACATTTGTTCTAGATCGTACCGCCAAGATGGCGCAGATGCCTATCTTTGCCAAATGAAGCTGTAGAGAGTTGCCGTTTCGGCAAAGTTTCTCAGTATATCATTTGTGTTCATTTGAGATTATCAGATTATTGCCAGATCTTGATTCAGAGACGGCGCTTCAGTCAATCTTTGTCATATGAAGCTCTAGGGAGTTGTTGTCCTCGGCAAAGTCTCTCAGTATGTAATTTGTCGTCTTTTGTTATTATTACATTAACTCCAGATCTTGCCGCAGATATGACGCTGCAGTCTATCTTTGCTAAATTAAGCTATAGAGAGTTGATAACTATAAGCTAAAAATCTCTTAGATATTTTTAATAATCTGTCCAATGGTAAAAGTTGCGATAAAAAATTGAACTTTTCTCGAACAAATTTTCTATGCTGTACTCTATGCTAAAAGATGGTATATAATCCGCACCGAGCGCAGACAACAAAAAAGCTTTCAATGTCAATATGGCATACAGTAACAAAATGTGCTAATGTAGATGTAGATATCTGTGGCACAATCTGGAACTTATCTAATAACACCAAATAACTGTATTTTGTATATTGAACAACTTTGCCAAAGACAGCTACCCTCTAGAGCATCAATTGGGAAATATAAACTGCAGCGCATCTCTGAGAAAAACATATAATATGACATGACAAAAGACGATATACTGCAGCCGAAAAACTATGCCTTAGTAGGCAACTCTGCATGCTTAAATTCAATAAAATATGCTATTGTTACATCTCTGCTTAAAGATCTCGACCTGAAATGATAACGTCAAACGGAGAAAAATGACATTATGAACTATGCCAAAGACGACAGCTCTCTTGAGACCTAGATCTGGCAATGATATACTGCAGCGCCATCTCTGTTGGCACGATCTAAAATCAATATCCTCACTTCAAAAGACGAGAAATGACATACTGAGAAACTTCTCGTGTAAGACGACAACTCTACTTGGACTAGTCTGGAATGTTTTGTATCGACCAATTCTGTTGAGACATCAAAATCAAATCCTCCTTCCCCTTGGCATAAACATTCCGTAGCCAATGTTACTGAAAACAGGTTTTTTTATCACCATCATAGTTCAAGAATGGGTTGAAATCCGGATCAATAATGATCCTAATGTCTTATGTCTCAGTTTTTTTAAACCCAATGAAGGTTAACCTGAAAAATCACAATCAAAGTGCAACGAAAGGAAAAACTTGACAGCTCTCGAAAACTCAACCATCAGCGAGCAGCGCTTGCTGCGATCAGTAATCAGAATGAGTTAATTACATGCGCTGCAATATTTCCCTGATGTCCTTGAACTATTTAATCTTGGAATAAAACAAGGAAAGTACTGCCCGAGAAAACTCTAAATCTCACAAGCCACATGTGTAAAATCCTACCCGCATCAGAACAAGATGCGTGTTATCAGTCGCCCAAAAATTGCTAGGTCACCTTATTCCATTTCAGATTTTTTTTGCTTCTTCATCCTTTTCCTCGCTGTCCCAGCTAGTCTCCCAGTCTGCAAGCAACCGAGAAGACAGAGAATGTCATGTGTCAGAGGGCGTGTTCCTTTGACTTGTCCTCGTTTTCCCATTCATGGCATGTGAGTGTGGGGTAACGATTTCATGCACGCTGTTGAACACCTCCACCTTGGGTTGCCTATGGAACGGAACGAACCCGGCCGATTCGAGCCCATCGACTGTGCTGCTCTCTGCGATGGATCGAAAGGAGAAAGAAAACATAATGTCAAGAGTTTTCGGAAGATGATTCGAGGAGGATATAAAAAAGGCAGCAACAGAGCTACCATAAAAGATGTAAATTGCGACGACATTAGAGGAGGATTAAGAAACACTTTTAAAAAGTGATTTGTTATGGTTGGGCGAGAAAATAATAAAAAGGCTTTGTTTGTTGACTTGAATTTTCGGGGACTGGAGTTTTCTTGGCTGCGAGTTGGTCGTCTTCTGATGTGGATCCAACTTCTGTGCTGCCACGTTCAAAGGCTTTACGGCAAGGGTGTTTGTGTTTTCCGATTTTTTTTTATTTCGGTGAATTTGTTTTATTTCTCTCGCATATGTTTTCTTGATCTTGAGAATCTGATTTGATGTTATGGGTTGTCGCTTCGGGACAGCTACCAAATTGGGATTATTTTGTCAGAAAATTTATGATTGCTTTTACGAGCTAGTGTGTATGATAAACAGCTTAAATCGGATTAGCTTGAGTAGTTTCAATAAACAGTGCCCAGCGTTGGACCATCTTCTAGAATGTAAGAGTCCTATGAGGCATTGTTGCTTTGTATGGGAAATTTGGGTTGCTTTTAAAACATCAATCTGTTCAATTATTCTGAATCATAAACCTTAACAACTGCTTACGTCCAACACATTTCACCAAGTGATTATCCATTAAATTGTACTAATTCAGCTACGGATGAAACGGACTCTTCACGAAGCATCGGAGCATTTCACCAACCTGTAATCTCAAGCAACCAACCCATCCTCGTTCCCCAGTTTGATGCGGTGGGTGGTTGGAAAGAGCACATTGAAAGTTAATGGCCACATTGTAGAGTAACTGGCAGTCATTTCCATTACCTTTTGTCCCTGCGTCGTCCTGAAATCGAGTCCTTGCTTCGACGGTTTTTGTAACGGTTCAGATCATCGTCTTTCGTCAGTCAGTCAGTCAGTCGAGAGAGCGACGTGTCCGAACTGCAGAACTCGGTAATAAAAACGTTTCTTTATGAGTGCCAACACAATCATTTCTGTAGCCTCGTAAAATAAAATCAATTACAATTAACACACCGACGCACGTTGGTGGAAGGAAAAATGTAGGGCGGACCGTCCTGATCCGCGATCGCTGAGCTACGGAGGAGGTTAAATTGTTTTCTTCGTTCTGCCCTCTGACCCTCACGCTTATCAATTTTCATTCCTGTGGGTGGAGGGGGCAAAGCTCCTCGGAGGGACCCTTCGATGGGAAGGAAATTGAATAAGAAAGGAAAATCAAATCAACTCGTAAAGGTGGGAGTACGTGAAAGGTAAAGGTAAGGAAAAATCGAGCGTATCTTATGCTAATCGAATGTAAAATAGCGCTCGATGGCTAATGGGATGGAAACGAAGGCCAGGAGAGGATAACTGAAATAAGAAAATTGAATTAATCCCGAAGCGCAAGCAAATTCCTCGAAGTCCATTTTTCCAGTTCTTGCCAGAGCAGGATTTCTTCGGTTTAATTATCTCGGAAATACCTGACAGTGCGTTTTTCAATTGCCGGTTCGGATTTTCCGCTTCTTCTCATTTTCCGTGGCAGTGAAGTGCAATCAGGATGTGCCCAGTGCGGGAAACAGTATCGATTCGATTCAAAGAGCTTTTTTTTAGCTGTCTCATGACTTGGGTTTAAAAAAAGGTAAATAAAAAAGGAACGTGAGAGGTTTCGCAATTTTGTCATCGAGCCTTAAACATTTTTTCTCATTAATAATGTTGAGTTTGGTGTATTTATTTAATGTTCGCATCCTATAAAGTAGCATTATTTAATCTTATTTCACCATTAAATTGACTACTATTTATCTTGGATTAAATGTTTGATGATTGTTGACTAGTTCACTGAAGATTACTTTTCAGTACAATTTACAACCACAACTTAAAACAGATTATCTCGTATGTAAGTATTCAGCTACTCAAAAGGCTAAGATTAAAAATCCTTCATCGAGGATTTAATATCCAATTCAAACTAAAAAGTAATATATGGTAAAGCTAGGAAAATTTCGATTCACAAAAAATAAAAATGCGTGTGCTTGTTTTGTAAGAATCATTTTGTCTAGGTAAGCTATCACCCGGCATTCTTACCACATGCCAAGCTTATCGTAGTCGGCCGATCTAAGCGGTATGAGTGATGGAAAGTACTCCAAGTCTTCCATTTGCACTCCACCGTAGATCGCACGCAGCATGTTCCGTTCAAAGACATCAAGGGCGAGTTCATCCTCCACCGAGCATTTTCAATGTCTCGTGGCCATAGAGGATTACCGGTCTAACAAATGTCTTTTATTATCTTCGAGTCCTTTGGAGTCCACAGTAGGCATAATGCGCCTTTGTATCTCTCTGCTGGTGCCGTTATCGGCGGTCATCAATAAGCTGAGATACACGAATTCATCTATCACCTCAATTTTTTCGCTGTCCATATGAAATCGTGATGGGAGGCTCGGGAGGCTTGCTTCAGCATTAAGTATGATGAGTGTGTCCTTCATCGTCTCAAAGTAACGTTTCTTAACGTCCCTTCGAATGCAATGTGAAACACAAAACTTGACCAATACATCACCATGCCGTAACCTTTTCTGGGATTTAAAGAAACACGAAAGGTTTTCTGGAAATCCATGTTTGCGCATAATCTGCCTTTGTCTTAAGCTGATTAGAAATCCATGATGGTGAGCAGGTTGTTGTTGCTATTTCTTATGTGACTTTCATCCTGGTGCTGGTTTGCTACATATCAACACATGAGGCCGGGTCCAAAGGCTTAACTTTCCTTCCGAAGGAAAACGTGAACAGAGATTTTTCATCTCAGAAAATCAAAATGATGTCGACTGGAACTGATACCAGCCCGAGTGGGGTGAGAGGCAAATCATATGAACACATCATATTCGACAAAATTTTACTTCACTTGTCGAATAACAAAAGATCTGTTCCGTGGTAGTGTGGGTGCACGTGAATCCCCGCTGGATACCGTTCCTTAGACTTCTTTGCAATTGGTGACAGATGGCGGCAAAGAATTTGGGAGAGTACGTTGGCGGTGCTCAGTATCGTAGTGAACGATAGTTGCAGCAGTGCAGCTTGTCACTCTTTTCATAGATGCGACACACGATACCATCCATTTGATCTTCCGGTAGATACTTTTCCTCCCAAATCTTGGTAATTACGCAGTGTAGCGCCCTAGCCAGTGGTTTACCACCGTATTTCAATAGCTCGCTGGGGAGTTGGTAAATACCAGGGCCTTGTCGTTTTTCAAGGGACCAATTTCTTCTTCCATTTCCTGGGGCGGGAACATGTCAACTTTTGCGCGTGTTCCTGATTTTTTTAACGTGCTACCTTTGTTTGCTATATAATATTGCCGTGCTCTATAATATTTCCGTGCAGGTGCTCGTCAAGGTTCTGCTTCCACTTTTCACACTCTTCTGTAAGAAGGTTTTCTTTCAAGTCTCTACACGTATTGGCTTGTGGTATGTAGCCTCTAGGCAAGCTGTTCAACTTCTCGTAGAATTTGCTTGCAGTTCTTCCATTGCTTCGTGGTCTCGTTCTTGCATTTGGTGCTTACTCATTCGAAGAATCGAACTATGACTGTTCTGTGTCTGTCAAATCCACCTCATTCGCTCTCGTACGATGTTGTAGCATTCTCGCCTGTGCTGCATTCTTCTCCTCTTCTAACTTGCGTTCGTCATCAAACCAGTCATTTTTTTTGATTCGGTGCAGAGGCATAGTGCCGCAATTGCTGTGTTAACAATGGTGATCCAGCCATTCTCAAGAGTAGCTGCACCAAGCTACTTTTCCAGTGGCTCAATAATAGGTAAAGGCGTCCAAATTCAACGCGTGTTGCGGACAGTTGGGGTTGGAATCCAGTGATTTTCGAAGCATGTTCCTAGATTTATTACTGTTCCACCTTCATTCATTGTATTGTTACCATTCAAAGTTGCTGAAACGCTGCTCGTCAAAGTATTGCTTTCACGTTGGTGTCACTGTAGCCATCAAATTTGAAGCATTATCAATCACCCACTCGATCTACCTGACGTTACTGCTGCCACTTGTAAACATCCGTATTGATCGTGTTCAGGAGAGCAGTCACCATAGTTTTGTCGTTTCACTTTCCTTGACCAAATTCTTGAGATGTGGCTACTATCATTTTTACATGCTCCCCCTTATTATAACGATAGTGTTTTCCAAATCCTCGATCCGTGATTACTCTTCTAGGAAATTCAAAAATACATTCGATATCATCGATGGTGTCAAGCACTGATTCAGTATGTGTTGAGTGGATGGCTTCTATTACAAAAAAATCAGCTTCAACAATTACTCTTTGCCTTCGAAGAGCAGAACGAAAGGGTTCCTTGGATATGATATTGAAAGGAACCGTATTTTTCGGGATCGGATGCAAGAAACATTCCTTTTGGCACACGTGACTCATGATGGAAATCCGTTTAGGGCATGATTCATGTATTCTCGAATATACGTATGCAGTGTCTCCCGGTACTTGGCTCTCTAAACGAAACACTTGGACAATTTCAACTTTTTGACCACACGGAAGCATTGGGATTCCGCTTAAACGCTTTGTGTACACTTGTGATCTCATTTCTCCTTCCGTTCGATGCCCAGAGTTTCGTAGTATCGATTAATCCACATCGATTCACCTTTGAAATGCACGATACCGAGTTATTTTCCGATGTTCCGATGAAGAGATTACCCAATGGTTAATTTTCTGCAGGGGTTTTTCCGTGATACAATTTGATGTGGGACACCCTTTAATTTAATAAAAAAACTAGAAGTTAAACTGTTGAATGTTTAAAATAGCAGCTTGGTCAAAATTTCGATCAAACTGATACGGCAACAACTCTTATGTAACACTGAAGCCTTCTGTTAATTAGGTTACAAAGCAGCCATTCAATTGGTACTAGCCATTAACTGTAGGAAAACGTCTTGAGTAAGCCGTTCCAATTATGAAATTTAACATACACACTACCAAAATCTCGTGTAAGTTTCTGTCCCTGAGACCGACACATACAAGCGTCCTTTAGCGCATAAGAATGTGTTGAAAGAGATGAGAAAATGAATTCAACCGAACACATCTTTTGTTGAATTGAGTATGTGTCAGATATAATTTCACACTAAATCTTTCTTTACGTCCCCCGACTATTACGTTCCCCGACTTTACGTTCCCCGACTATTTACAAACACGGATTAGGACTCGTGTAGAATTCATAATTTCTAAGTGTGTAATTCGTGACACTCAACAGTGTTTGCAGTTCTTTCTTCCAACATTTATGTGGATGTTCACGAAGTTATGCCTTTTGCTTTACAAGAAACCATTATAATTACAATACCAAAAGATTTACTCATGAAAATTACTAATTAAAAGTTTTGATCAAAGAGCAGACAATTTTCCCGAGGCATATATATATAAATGTCAAAACGACGACAAACATAACAACAATCCATAAATCGTATGGAAATCCTTATAGAATTAGCAACGTGTTGAGACTCACTCATAAACATCGTTATGGTAAAACCTCCCCAAGGCTCACCTCTAGGACCTCTACTTTTGATATTGTTAAATATCGATATTTTTTATATTCTTAAACATGCCAAAATCGTAATTTACGCTGGCAACATATTTTTTTTTATGACAATCAAGAACTAACAAGGCTGAGTTGTTTATCTGAATGATATACCAATATGTGAAACATGGTTTGAAAAATGATAATTACAAATAAATTTTACATAACCACTATCACTAGAAAATAAAACCCTTAATAACTGTTACTTTACGAAAACAAATTGTATAGAAATGCATAGAGGAGCATCCATTAAATATGCCATGCAAAAAGTGACGCTATTGACTGCCCCATCCCTCCTCCTTTGTCTCGTTTTTTCTATGGACCTTCAAACAATTTTGTATGGATTGTCAAGTTTTCCCAACCCTATCTTCTCCACCATAATTGCGTTTCATAAATTATGGATCTTCCCTAAATGTGTCGTTTTAGATAGCGTCTTATAGCGAATACAACATGACTATCCATATTGCAGCCAATATTCTTGATATCATTAAACAAATCAGTCATATTTTTCATCAACCATATGTGCGTCCAATAGAGTACCCACCGTCCGGAAGTGTTTTAAATGAAGAAATTTGATGGCAGTGAAACGAAGTGTTATCTCATACTACAAACATGTTCAGCCCGGGCGATAGCCCTGTTGAGTAGTAGTGACCCATTTTAGAATTCGTGGTTATGCACGTTTATTCCGAGGCCACTTTTACTTACAGCAAGCCCCGCATAAACACAATATGAGCATCAGATAGATCATCACATCACATTACATCAAATAGGTGCATACACTTCCATCATCAAAGAATATAATGTTTTGAGGGCGGCACGTATTTTGCAGTATCGTTCAAATTTAGTTATTATCAAATAGATCTCACCAGAAATAGTTACTAATATTCTGTCTTCATTTGATATGGCAGGCCATCCCCTGTGATGCATAAGAAGTAGCGCTTTGTTATCTGGAAATATTTCCACCTCGTCCTTTTCGAAACAAACAGCAATTACATACCATAAATACTTCAAACAATCGCGCACAATTGCACTACTATGAGAATCACTGGCAAAACCAATCTTGAAAAGAAATTTAACCTGAAAATCACAATAACACTGTGCAACGAAAGAAAAAACTTAACAGCTCGCGCTAACTCAACCGTTCGCGGGCAGCGCTTGCCGGTCATAACTTCTATGATCCATGTTCACTCGAAACATTTTACATTGGATTTGTTGAGTCTGTTGTAGAGTTTTGTAGCGGGGTATGGTCTTCTTTTTTTTCAAATGCATGAAGATCGATTAGTACAACAGCAGTTTTTCTTCTATCATCTTCGTGAATTAGGCAGAAATACATATTCTTTACCATCGTATGAAGCACAATGATGGTTCATTAATATTCAAAAGTCAAAAGAACGGCGAGAATTCACCATGATATCGTTTTTGAGCACTATTGCTTCATTCTCCCAACTTTATAATATTACATATTTTTATATAACACCTATATCTGGAATTTGAGGAATGAAATTTTTTTTGCAACCAGTCATCATACTATACGAAATTCGGACCATGAAATCGAATGGTCCTTATACACTCCGTGTAATAACTACCCAGGTAACCAATAAGCATTAGCATATGCTGTAAATCAACCCTAGATCGGCAAATTCAGATGCTACAAATAGTATATTAACATTATATCAGCATCTTGAAAGCAATCGGTTGTAAAGCTGCATTTCAAATGCTATATAAATGCTTGCAGCATGTAATAAGCATTTCGAATGGAAAATAGCATTAATGAAGCATTATCATAACATTGCAGTCAGGCAGCCGTATATTGGACCAAAAGTGGCATTTATGTTGCATTTACGGCGACTTAATAATTGATAGGCTGCCGTAAAGACGCTTTGGAACTGCTTATTTGTTACCTGGGTATAGAACCTCCGGTTTTTTTTCGAGATGTCTTGGATTAGTTAGTGATTTTTCACAGAATAATAAATACCTGTTGCCTATTTTTACTGTAGAATTTTCGACCCTAAGCATATTGTGTTTAGTTTTATAATAAAAGATTTATAAAAATTATATGTTCCATAACTAGAGAACCAGTTCAAATTTTATTTGTCTTTTAAAGATTTCAACGATGTTTACCTGAAAATCAAAATGTTAATAATGGGTAGGTCCTCCTTTGTTCTCAATCAGTTCAAACAACCTATTCGACATACTCTGAATTAAGTTACGGCAAATAGATACTTGTATTCCTTGCCATGCAGATAAGACGACTTGTTTCAGGTCATGAACGCTTGCGTACTGCTTGTTGTCTGCAAATACTTCACATTCTCGATCGGGGATTGGTCTGGAGAACAAGCTGGCCATTCCATAGTTTGAGCTCCATGTTTGTTTAACCACGCCATAGTTGCTCTACTTGTATGAACTGAAGCATTATCTTGCTGAAATGTATAGCCAACTCGACGATGTTGCCGCAAGCATGGTAGCAAATGACTTTGAAGTATCTCAATGTACCCCCGACTGTTCATACTGGTGGATGGAAAAGCCTGTACCGTTCCAGTTTGACAAAATGCTCCCCAACCATCAAACTACCAATACCAAAGTTACGAGTCGAAAAGTAATTGTAAGTATTGATTCCATTGTTAAGAAACAGCAAAAATGAGTGATTTGATTACCACCCACTCACATAGTATGTCAATGGATTCAGAAGTGTTGTGGTGTGAGTCAACTTCCTCACACAGTTTCTAAAACATATCTAGGATTTTTTTTCAAAAGAGCGAATCTAACAATGAGAGGCTCTCTCCTCTCTCGCTCTCTTTCATTTATTACAGTGCCATT
The DNA here is from genome assembly GCA_034211315.2 of Aedes japonicus. Lineage (NCBI taxonomy): Eukaryota > Metazoa > Arthropoda > Insecta > Diptera > Culicidae > Aedes > Aedes japonicus. The sequence goes on along the minus strand of JASCZW010008390.1, from coordinate 21,999 downwards.
ATGAATCTTTTGAGGGATTCATTAGTACAGATAGAAACACAACAGTGCTGGCTACCATACTCTACAAATAGTTGAATGAAAAACGTAACGCTGAATGGAATATGAATGAAAGAGAAAGTAATCAAAGAGAGTCTCTCAATTGCAGATTCGCCCTAATGAAAAAAAGTGTAGTGTATGATATGTTTTGTGAATCAATTGACCTAAATTTGCTTTATGAAATTCGAAGACAAAGTTTTATTTCTATGCGATCTATGAGAAGTTAGAACTGAGTGTAAATAAGTGGTCGACGTTCGGTTGACGAAATAAATGTATAAATAAATAAACGCTTAACTAGAATGAAATGCAACCACTTTCGTGGTTTTTTTTCTGAATTATATAGCATAATGATATCAACACTAAGTAAAGACCTTGCAAACTAAACTAACTCTCCTGAATTGTAGCTTGATAAACGAAAATCATCAACCTATTTGTAACTTATCAAAGACGTGAGTCTGGAAACACTTTCTGCCACTCCTCGTTTCATTCAGAAGTCCTTGAAATCTTCAGCAATCGACCTTTCTCGTTAGTTTTTTATGTAAATATTCCATGCAGAAAAAAAACTATTCTGGAGAAAGCTCTCCAATTTAACAGTATCCCAAAGGCATCATTCGTCTTTGCACGACATACCTACATATGCAGAAAGAAAAATGAAAAGTTGCACTCCATAACCTCTCAGGAGCGACGAACTCAAGCGTAAATGACTTTTCCACTTTTTACCCATTCCTGTACGATACCTCTAGGTTAGATAACCTGCAGCCAGTCGGAATCACTCTCTGTGCAGTTTTTCCCTCAATCTTGTTCGACATTTGCTCCCGACTTTTTGCTACCTCGTTAACGACGTCGTCGAGTACTTAAATCACCTCACACTCATAGTTCGAAACCATTACCAAATTGTGTGAATAAGGAGATTCGACAGGATATACCCTGTGAAGCATAAAAAAGGTGAAAGAATCGCTGGGAATGGTTAAAATCAATATTGCCACCTGTCTCGGGCGAAAGTTGGTTAATGGTTTCGGTTTTCAGGGCTGGAAGCCGAGAGATGCGTGATGCCCTTTCTTACCAGCCAAGAGCCGTACTTGGATGAGGGAAATTGTTGAAGGCGAACGTTTTCCCCGTTCTCAATCCGAGCTTGAATTGTATAAATATTCCCAATCTCACGCACGCATACAAACTCAAAGCCCATTTGTTCACCTTAACGTATTTTACATAAGAAAACAACGCGGGTTTCATGTTTATATAATGAACCAAGTCAAGCGAAAGGAGTCTAGAAGCGAAGAATTTACTGCTCAAAGGTTGTGGGTGAGCAATTTTCGAGTCGGAAAATCATCTCGCTTGAAAGGATGAGCTTTTCACCATGTTTTCTGGTAGAAAATTGGATGTGTAATTGTTTTTGCGCCATGGCAATGTAAGCAGAAGGATGTTTTGAAAACACTAGGCAACTAAATAATATTGTTTGCCCTGCAGGGCTCGGTATAGTCAACCATGCCTAACTAGTTGGCTTTTTGGGCTTTCAGGCTAGTAAATCGTCATTCAGTTGTTTCGTGAAGGGTTTGGAACAGACCAATTGGATTATACGAATCATGTGCATGGAAAAATATTCAATCAATGAAAATAAAACGCTACTTCCTCCAAATGGGTTACAATAATTCGATGTTCCTGAAAGCAGTAATAGAAAAAAAAAAATAGTCGTTACAGTTCAAAGAACCAGCACACATTTCATTCATTATTCAGCCACCGAGTATAATGCAAACTCTTCTGGACAGGACAAGCCTCAAGCCACTCACCCAGCAATAACTTTATTATTTTTTCCTCATTCCCTCTGAGTGTCGAAGGATAACTACGACGTGTGCGGTGCCGTTTGCGTGAGTCCGTTCGGTCTCCGATGACCATCAATCTCGTTTTTCAGCCAACACGTGCTCTACGACCGGAGGGTACTTGGGCAGTCCTGTTCCTGTCCACAATATCGACTGGCTGGTGCGCCATCAATTATTCTTACCATTTTTTCCCTTACTAACTAAGTCCTGGTCTTCGCAGTCAGTCAGTGCCTGACTGAATATTTGAGTGCCAGTGTTTTTACAACATGCGGCACTAGAATCGACGACGAGCTTCTTTGTGTATCTGTCATCATCATTACGAACAAAGCCCGAGCGATAAAAGTATTTCGGGAAATGACAGTCACAAAATGGACATTGTTAGTTACAAATCCGTAATTACGGAATCATAAGTTTCGTGTGAGAACAAACATTTCTAGTCAACTATTTACGTCCAGCTTTGCGTTATAATAATCATAATCTGGAATACGTTCCAAATGTGATGATACAGCAAACTAATGAACGGCCGATTGTATTACGAGGGTAACCTTATGATCAGAATCTCTGACAATTAATCTTAACGTTCGTTTTAGTAGGAAATTGTTCAGTAACATGGTTTGTTTTTCCGAAACAGTTCTGCTGGTTTGTCGTTAATTAATTAATGGATAGGTAGGGGTTTTTCGACATTTTATATGGATATTATCTGATACGGATGATACAATGAGAGGTTGTATTATAACGATCTTCTATTACACGATAGGTTGGTACTTGAGTTATTCATAAAACTCATGCTTTCTGGGCTTTCCAGCGTAGCCGGTAAATCCGAGCGAAGCCGGAAGTCATGGGTTTGGCTCCCGGTACAGTCGATTTTTTGGGTAGGACATTCGTTGAACTTTCCTGGAGCATGAGCGTATGATTGTGACAGATTATACGATTGAATACTTTGGAATGTTAAAGAAAGCACTCAATTAAAAACTGGGAAATTGAAGCACTTTACTAATTTGTGCGGCATGCAAGGCCTTGTAGGGCAAGTAGAAGGCTATGCTTTCTGGTTTCGGTTCCGTTGCAACATGAGTCAAATTAGGGAAGTGTCATTTGAGTGTCAAGTGTCATTTTGAATGATTGTTTGAAATTATTCACGAACGGCAGGAGTGTCATTTTCAAGTGAACTCATTAAATTCCATAATTACATTCATAATCAATAATTATTCTTGATACTAGATTCACGATATTATTGGTTTGTTTGCAGTAAAAATTAAATAAGGACTATGAATCGTAAGTCATTGGAATTATTCAACGTTGAGCTTTCTTTTTAGTATAGCATAGCATAGCATAAGCCAGATCGCACAATAGCGGAGGTGGCACAAGCTCTGAACTGTTATTAAGAGGGAGACGCACCTTCATCAGTTGCTGTTAGATAGTGATGTGTGAATAGTCCCTACTAGCCTTGATAAAAGTCATGCCTGTTAAGTTTAAAAGCGTGGATTTTCAGGCAACATAACATTGACTACCCACAAGTTCCATTCAAAAATCAAACGATTACTCGTGACAACAACGTAGCCAAAAGAATGAACCTTCGATTTTCAAAATGCTTTGATATAAATTTATGTAAACATGTAAACATTGTCAATATGAATTTCGAAATGTCAGAAATGAAATACAATAAACCACCATGAATATCTATTACCCGTCAAGATCGGAAAATATGCAATTGCAACCCAGTTCAGGGTATTCTTGCTCAACATTGCTATAGACTGTTCCAGAAAGTATAAGCACACTTTCAAAACAACAAAAAAGTCATGTTTTTTTAAGTTTTAATAATTTTATTTGGCAAACCATATTTGTATGTGTGTTCTATATGATATTTTACTCTCGTTTAATCAAAATATTCAATCATAGCCAAGACTCCTAACTTTTCCTCGAACATAACCCATTAGCTTCTGCACAGTGGTATTTCCCACCATTTTGACCTCTTTTGGCCAATCTTTTTGAAATTTTTGGATGTCGTCCGCTGGTTTTATGAATTTTCGTAGCTTTGCTTTGTTTAAAGCCCAAAAAGTCTCGATTACTTGTATTTTGGCACGAAACATTCATTTTGACTTTTGTAAAGGGTGATACGGTCAAAATTTGGTCAAGGGAAAACGCATGTAAATCGGTGAAATCGTTTATTTAAAAAAACAAATTTTCCTAATTTTCCTTTTCAAGTTCAATTAGTATAAAATTCAGGAAAAATATTCAGTTAGGCTTCCGCTTTTCCAAATCCGAATTGCCGGGCCTTACGCTTGACCCCTGCCATCAGATTTTGTACAGCCACCTTGTCCACCTTCTTCGCCGCAGAAAGCCAGTTTGCCTTGAACTGCTGCTCGTCCTTAGCAGTTTTTTGGTCTTCTTTAGGTTCCGCTTGACAATAGCCCAGTATTTCTCAATTGGGCGGAGCTCTGGCGTGTTGGGAGGGTTCTTGTCCTTGGGAACCACCTGCACGTTGTTGGCGGCGTACCACTCCATGGCCTTTTTACCGTAATGGCAAGATGCCATATCCGGCCAAAACAGTACGGAACAACCGTGTTTCTTCAGGAAAGGCAGCAGACGTTTATTCAAACACTCTTTCACGTAAATTTCTTGGTTGACCGTCCCGGAAGCTGTGAAAATGCTGCTTTTCAAGCCACAGGTACAGATGGCTTGCCAAACCAGATATTTCTTTGCGAACTTTGACAGTTTCGTGTGCTTGAAAATATCTGCTACCTTTCCCTTCCTTTTTGCCGTATAAAACTCCTGTCCCGGAAGCTGCTTGTAGTCGGCTTTGACGTAGGTTTCGTCGTCCATTACCACGCAGTCAAACTTCGTCAGCATCGTCGTGTACAGCCTCCGGGATCGCGCTTTAGCCGTCGTATTTTGTTTATCATCGCGATTTGGAGTCACTACCTTCTTGTAAGTCGATAGTCCGGCTCGTTTTTGGCTCGATGCACGGTTGTAGACGATACACCCAGCTTATTTGCGGCATCTCGGAGAGATAGGTTAGGGTTTCGCTTGAAACTACCGGCAACTCTCTTTGTCGTCTCAGAGTGAATTCCAAAATCAAAATAGGAGCAACATTCTACACACACACACCTTCAAAATGAGGGGTTTTCAGGTTTTTTAAATGCAAAATTGAAAGAAATACGTCAAGTTGATATTGACCAAATTTTGACCGTATCGCCCTTTACCATTCTAAAGTGTCCTTTGCGTAATGACATGAAGCCAAATCAGGCCAAAACACTACTTGACCTTCGTGCTGCCTTATCATCAGCAATAATCGTTTCTTGAGACATTTCTTAACGTATTTCTGAATGTTCATCGTCTCCGTTGTGATGTACGGACTAGATGTTTTACCACACTCGCATATTGCCTGTCAAACCATAACCTTCTTACAGAATTTTTCGCTAAAAATTGCCTTCTTCGTTTCGGCAATCTCTTTGTCTTCGCTTACAGTATAGAATTGTGATCCGGGAAGCGTTATGTAATCTAGTTTCACATACGTTACATCGTCCATTATTATACACCCAGAATTTCTACACAATAACGAATCGTTGAGTTTGCGGGCCCGTGGTTTCACGGACGCGACCTGTTTTGGGTTCGTTTTGGGTTTTTCTGCTACCGGTATGTTTTTAGCCCAAGTCTTTCTTTGGCACGCATGATGAGGTCCCTAGTTTTTTCGCAACATCCCGAACGGAAGTCGCTGGTTTTTGCTTGTAGGCATCCCTGATCTTTTTATCGATATCTGAACTAACAGGACCGGATTTCCAACAACTCTTCGGTGCATCTTCAAACGTACACTGATTTCTATATTTTCAAATCGCAGATCGTACCGCTCCGACGCTTACACCCTCTTCCTTGGCCAATTTTTTCAAGGAGAGTCCGCTCACAGTACACCATTTGTGCACGATACTTTTTCGTTGTTCTGGAGTAAGACCGCGCATTTTGATAGGTAACACAAAACTGTGCACTTTTTTGATGCTACGTCATTCAAAAACGTGCAAACAAAAGGACGCAGCCAAAACATGTTGAAATATTTCATTATATTCAAAGTGATCGTTAAAATAAGGTGTGCTTATACCTTCTGAAACAGTCGTTAGCATCTATTCTATGGAACTTTGATGACGACTCTGGTTGTTTCATGTTCGTAATAGGATTCGTAATCTTTTAATAATAAAAATCACCAAAATAGATGATATTCATGTTTCGTCTAATGAAATTCATGCTTACCGATTGATAATCAAAACCACACGGACTTAGAAAATATTACAGTATTCGGTAATTTTTTACCGAACTTTCAACAGCTGAACGTTCGGTACTTCGATTTATCGGATTTCGGTGAAATTTGACAACTTTCGGTAAGTTTTTTACCGACAGCAGATTTTTGACCCACACTTATAGCCGACTTCATTCTTTGCAGCAAATAAAATTCAGTTGGCAGTGGTAACCACGAAAACCGGGAAAGTGAACATCATCATTACACTGGGATAAAATCATTTTCACTTCTCATGGATATTTCATTAAAATCCAAAGCATTCCCTTCCTCTTAGATGACGAATGTGTCGCCTTCCAACAGACCCGAGCTACTCTGGCCACATCCTTGCAACTGGTGGGGATATGGAAAGAATATTAGTCCGACACGACAGATACGGAGAAATGCACGATCACTAATAAGTGTCACGTGAAAGGTAGACTTATGTTAGTAGGTATGATACGCTCAACAAACGATGTTGACAGTCTTCGTTTTTAAATAGTTAAGAAATAAAAAAATTGATTATTTTTATTTATTTGACAACATTTTCGACAAAAAAGTCGCATAGCCTGGTTAAGAAACACTCTTAAAGACTGTATTCGATGAAATTTGGACACACGCAATTGTTCGTAACTTTTTAGCAGTGATTTCAGTGATGGCTTCGAATGAAGAAATAGTGCGCCAACAAACTTCGAAAAACCAAACGCTTCTCATCGATGGATCGGAAAACAGCTCGGAATCGCACATTCAACCGTATCTCATGTCATCAAAACGTTCAAAGACCGTAAGACAACCAAGCGGAAAAATGGTAGAGGCAAAAAACGTGGCACATCAAATCCGGAGAAGGCCAGGATGGTATTGAACCAATTTAAGCGTTATCCCAACATTTCGATCAGGGATGTTGCGAAAAAGGCGAAAGTTTCAGTTTGTTTTGTGCAGAAAACAATGAAACGTTCTGGATTACATGTGTACAAGGTCCAGAAGGCACCGAAACGGAGCGATCAACAGAACTCGGTGGCCAAAACTCGTGCAAGAAAACTGTACAGGGAGTGGCTCACAAAACCGTTCTACATTGTGATGGACGATGAGACCTACATTAAAGCCGACACCAAACAAATGCCAGGACAGGAACACTACGTCGCCACCTCTAAGTTGGCCGCCATATTTTGTTCGATGGCTGGGGATCTACAGCATTTGCGGATTTCGAAGCTGACGAGTAGGTACGTATAACCTCACATTTTCGAGAAGGCTGCTACAGTCGGTGTTAAACACGTCGAAAATGAACAACCTTTGCAGCATCACTCGACGACTCACCAGCGGTGGTAAACCGAGGAGTGCGCATCGTTGTTCGTATGGAGGTAGGTTCACTGGGTCGTTCCAAGGCAGGCCACGTAGAGCATACCTAATGAAGTGCTTCTGTACTCTCCCAATACGAGCGATATGGACGGCATGAAACGGATCCCAAAACTGCTCTCTGTATTCAAGTGCACTGCTAACTAAAGTGCAGACTTTTAGACCTCTTATTTACGAACTGCACTGAAGACTTTTGTGTGAGTACTTCATTGTCACCTCTATGGAAAAATGAAGTATTTCACACAGCAATTGAATATTCAATCTTCGTACATAATACTCACACCCCCAGCGACTGGGACTTCGAGGAAGTGCCGGAATATCAAAAAGCAAATTACGAAGAAGCAAAACGTAGACTATGTACAATAAATTGGCAGAATATAATAAGTATTGAAGGAAATGTCAACACTGAAGTAGGCAAATTTCATTCAATTATTCAGTACCTTATTTCAGAAACTGTACCAATGAAAAGAAGAAGGCGAAGCCAAAACAATAAATTACCAGTGTGGTTCAATCCACATTTGAAACATTTAAAGAACAAAAAACAAAAAGCACACAAATTATATAAAAAGCAAAGCTCTAGCACAAATTTGCAAAACTATTATGACATATGCAACCAACTTAACACGGCCATTAATTCTGCACATGAAGAATATAATCGTAAAGTCGAAACTGAAGTCAAATCATGTCCTAAGAATTTCTTCAATTATGTAAAAACGAAATTGAAAAATAGCAATTTCCCCCAAGAATGCATTTTGACGGAAATGTAGGTGATAATCCTTCTGAAATCTGCAAGCTTTTTTGCAGATTTCTTCCAAGAAGTATACACTACATTCTCCGAAGAAGACCGTGATCGCGACTTCTTTGCATTCATTCCTGAATTTTCCAACAATATATCTGTAAATCAATTACCTCCTCACGAAATTCTCAATGCACTAAAAAACTTGGACGCTTCTAAGGGACCAGGCCCAGACGGTATTGCACCCGTATTTTTAAAGAACCTTTCAGACGAACTTGCCCTCCCTTTAGAACTTCTCTTTAATATGTCTCTTAAGAGCGGAATATTTCCCACCATTTGGAAATCTTCTTATTTGGTTCCGATTTTCAAATCAGGCACGAAAACAGACATCCGCAACTATCGTGGAATTGCCATTATCTCTTGCATCCCAAAACTTTTGAATCTCTCGTGAATGAAAATATTTTTCAGCAAGTAAAAAATCAAATTACAAGCAAACAGCACGGCTTTTCAAAGGTCGCTCAACCACTTCTAATCTTCTTGAATTTGTAACTTTTATTTTGAATGCAATGGACAATGGCAATCACGTAGAAGCACTTTACACTGACTTCAGTAAGGCCTTTGACCGAATCGACATACCATTATTACTCTTCAAATTGCAAACAATTGGAATGGAACCTGGACTGTTAAATTGGCTGCAGTCATATTTAACGCATCGCGAACAAATTGTTCGCTTTCAAAATAAACTTTCAGAACCTATCTCTGTCACCTCAGGGGTCCCCAAGGTTCACATTTAGGCCCACTTCTTTTTATTTTGTACATAAACGACATTTCCTACATACTTAAAAAATCCAAATACTGATATATGCAGATGACATGAAGCTCTTCATGGAAATAAACAATCCTAGTGATGCAGAAGAATTCCAGAACGAAATTAACTTATTCAACACATGGTGTAGCAAAAGCTTACTTCAACTTAACGTGAAAAAATGTAACTCAATAGTATTTAGCAGAAAAATCGAAACACCTCGTACGGAAATATTTTTAGGAAACCAAAAAGTAGAAACATGCAAAATAGTAAGGGACTTAGGCATTACCCTAGACTCAAAACTCACTTTTGTAGAACATTACAACACTATTATAAGTAAAGCAAATAGCATGCTGGGCTTCATTAAGAGGTTCAGTCACAATTTTCAAGATTCATATACTATTAAAATATTATACATTACATATGTCAGGCCAATTCTGGAATACTGCAACCTAGTATGGAACCCGTACTGTTCCATACACGACGAACGCATAGAATCCGTCCAAAAGCAATTTCTTTTATATGCCCTAAGGAAATTGAATTGGACTGTATTTCCACTACCATCTTATGAAGCACGCTGCATGCTTATCAATTTACAGACACTTAAAGAACGCCGCGAATCTGCAATGCTTTTCTACGTCAATGACATTATTTCACAACGCATAAAATCAGAAGAACTACTCTCGCAATTGAACTTTTATAGTCCCAGTCGGCATCTTAGAACACGGAAATTATTCTTAGAAAAGTCATACAGAACTAATTATGCAAAAAATGGCCCCATTAATCGAATGATGCGCCAGTATAACTTACATTGCGAAATCATCGGCATCACTATGTCTAAAGAACAAATAAAATGTCGTCTAAAAGACAACAGAAATAATGTATAGTATGTAAGAAGAACACTGTAACCATTGTATGTAGTCTACATTGCTTGACGAAATAAAAATAAAAATAAATAAATAAATAAGCTTGACTTTTTTTTTGCTTCTATTTGAATTCTTCTTCCGGACCTTAGTCCAGTGGCTATCCCTGCCACGCTCGTCTTCTTCTTCTTATTATGGTAACTGGGGCTCTACTGCTCGGATACCTTCACTATTTTTGGAAGCGTTTTTGCATCCTAACCATAGTCCGTATGATTCCTGGCCCATCCATGGTTACGCCTAGCTTGGTGACACCTGCTTCCGATGCCGTGGCACTTCCGCAAGTGTCGGACACTAGGCCGCCTTTAGCGAATGGACTCGCTTTCTCCTGGGATTTGGTCGTTCCTGAGGTATTACCCACCATTTTGTGGGTTCCCCCTCCAGCCGCTATCCAAACCCACGTGGAATAGTCACGATAATGATCCCATGGTTATCATTGCAAGCTTGAAGGTGAGCAGGGAGGCCATGCGAGGGTTGACACGGCCTTTCATGGGGAACTAGTGTTCAGAGCCTGATAAGCGTAAGTCAGGTATAGGGACATCTGAGCTTACTAATGAGGCCTGACTGATGAGGCCGGGTGGTGGCAAATGGAACGTACTGGAGGCCTGCCAAGATTTTATTAAGACGGAGACAACCTATGCCGATGGAATCTCGCCATTTCCTGCTCGGTGCCACCCAGCCGTACTGAGAGAGACGACTCAAGAGCATACCATTTCTGATTCCATTTGCTTGATTAATTCTCAAGCTATGCAGAAATTTGTGTTTCATTTGTATGCGAGCCGGAAGGGGGAAGCGGTCTCAAACAATCATAAGAACCTTCCCCAGCCCCAAAAATACGTGCATACATATTTTCACTCCGATCGGTCAGACAGACAGTCAGACAGAAATCCATTTTAATATAAATAAAAATCCTGCTTCCACTAGGCCTCACAAGCCAACTGTGGTTTCATTTACTTGAATAGTTCTCGAGTTATGCAGAAAATTGCGTTTCATTTGTATGAGAGCCCCCCCCCCCCATTTCAGAGGGCAAAGGGGTCTCAAACCACCATAGAAATATGTCTGACCACATCCACATGCCAAATTTGATTCCATTTGCTTGATTAGTTCTCGAGTTATGCAGAAAGTAGTGTTTCATTTGTTTGAGAGCAACCCCCTCCTCTTCAGAAGACGGAAGAGTCTCAATGACCATAAAAACATTTCTCTCCTTCAAAAACCTCCATATGCCAAATTTGGTTCCATTTGCCGGATTAGTTCTCGAGTTATGCAAAAATTTGTATTTCATTTATATGGGAGATCCCCCCCTCCACTTTCAGAAGGCGAAGGGGTTTTAAATCATCATAGAAACATTTCTCTCCTTCAAAAACCTATAAGTGCCAAATTTGGTCCCATTTTCTTGATTAGTTCTCGAGTTATGCATAAATTTGTGTTTCATTTGTATGGGAGCCCCCGCCCCCTTCAGAAAAGGGAGGGGTTTCAAATTAGCATTGAAACAGTATTAATCTACAAAAACCTCCACATGCCAGATTTGGTTCAATTTGCTTGATTAGTTCTCGAGTTATACAGAATATTGTATTTCATTTGTATAGGAGCCCCCCCTTTCAGGGCGAAGAGGAATCTGAAACCATCATAGAAACCTTTCTTGCCTTTAAAACCTCACACATGCAAAATGTGGTTTCTTTTACTTCGGGTCTCAAACCACCGTAGAAACATTTCTTGCCTACAAAACCTCCACATGCCATATTTGGTTCCATTTGTTTGATTAGTTCTTGAGTTATGCAGAAAATAGTTTTTCATTTGCATGGGAGCCTCCCTTTCTAAAGGCGGGAGGGGTGTCGAACTATAATAAGATCCTTTCATGGACCCAAAAACCCCTGCATACAAATTTGCATAGTGGTAGGGATAGTTCTCATGTTTGGTTTAAAATTGTGTTTCGTATGTATGGTAGCCCCCTTTTTCAGAGTGAGGAAAGGTCTTAAATTACCACAAAAACATTTCTTGCCTTCAAAAACTCCATTTGCTTGTTAGTTCTCGAGTTATGCAGGAATTTGTTTTTCATTTGCATGAGATCCCACCCTTTCTAGAAGCGGGAGGGCTCTCGAACTATCATAAGATGCTTTCCCGGACCCAAAAACCACTGAATACAAATTTGCAAGCAGTAGGTATAGTTCTCATGTTTGGCTGAAATTTGTTTCATTTGTATGAGAGCCTCCCTTTTTAGAGGGAGGAGGGGCTTTGAACCACCATAAAAACATTTCATGCCTTAAAAAACTCGTCCATTCCAAATTTGGTTCCATTTGCTTGATTATTTCTCGAGTTATGCAGAAATTTGGATTCCATTTGTTTGAGAACACCCCCTCCCCCCTTCCTCCTCATATGACAGAAAAGTCTCAAATCACCATAGAAACATTTCCCTCCTTCAAAAACTTCCACATGCGAAATTTGGTTCCATTTCTCTTATAAGTTCTCGAGTTATGCAAAGATTTGCGTTTTATTTGAATAGGTTCCCCCCCTTTCAGAAAGGGGAGGGGTCTCAAATCAACATAGAACAATTTTTTGTCTTCAAAAACCCCCACATACTAAATTTGGTTCCATTTGCTTGATAAGTTCTCGAGTCATGCAGAATAGTGTATTTCATTTGTATCGGAGCACTACCCCCCCCCCCCCTTTTAGAATGGGAAGGGGTCTCAAACCAACATAGAAACATTTTTTGTCTTAAAAAACCACCACATGCTAAATTTCGTTCCGTTTGCTTGATTAGTTCCCGAGTTATGCAGAATATTGTGTTTTATTTGTATGGGAGCCCCCCCTTTTATGACGGGGAGGGTTCTCAAGCTACCATTAAAACCTTTTTTGCCATCAAAAACTCACACATGCCAAATTTGGTTTCTTTTGCTTGATTAGTTCTCGAGTTATGTAGAAATTTGTGTTTCATTTGTATGGGAGCCCTCCTTTCCTGTGAAGGGAGGGGTCTCAAGCCATCATAAGATTATTCTCCGGCCCCAAAAATCCCTGCATACAAAATTTCACGCCGATCGGTTCTTCCGCTCGCGAGTTAAATCGTGACAAAGGAAACCCCAACTCATTTTTATTATATAGATTGTGATGCCAATGGGCGGTATGCGCTGACCACTCTCGCATTAGCCTGTGATTACTTTCGAGCTTACCGAGGTAGCTCTTAGTACTCAGGGCGGTGACCCATGCCGGCCCATCGTACCTCAATATCGACAAAGCGACGCTTCCAGGAGCCTGCGCTGGCTCCCCTATACCGCTGAGCTGTTCAACATCATGCGAGATAATGTCGATATAGCCGTGCAGGCTTTCATGCAGGCGTAGTCGACGTGACTGGTAAATGACAGCTTGTTGTCTATCATGATCCCCAGATACCTCAAAGCCTTCTTCGATTCGATATTGCAGTTACTTGCAAACGGCTTGAGCTAGTGCATTTGTACACGTGATCGCGTTTGATTCAGTTGGAAAAATATGGAGAATGTAGAGATTTCCAAAGCAATTCGCCTGTGTATCCAAAAATTGGTGGTTCGTGATATGCAAAACGGTGAATCGCACTGGGTTGTCGATAGAAAGTACACCAAAACAGGTGTTTCTAATAAATTCAATTATTTTGCAGCCCTCAAGCGCGCCTGGGATGAGCTTGATCCACAGCACCTATGGAATCTGGTGAAGAGCATGCCGAAGTACCTGCAGCTGATACTGAAGGTCAAAAGAGGATATATAAATTATTAAAATGCTTTTCTTTAACATAAATTTATCTTCCTGGGAGTCAAAATGAAGTGGGCACATCTCTTGTCACAGTTTTTCTTTCAACACGAATTGATTGGTTTTTCTTCAAGACAAACTCTTTTTTTATTACTATTCCATAAGTGAAACTTGAAAAGAATATAAAGAATAGGATTTTAAGAAGACAACAGTGTTTAATTTAATTTGAGCAAAATAAATGAGAAAAACTCAAAACATGATGAGCTGGGCTCTTTATTTTGCCTATCAGTGTATTCAGGTTGTAAAAAAAATAAAAAATAAATGTTGGGAAATGGTTGGACCACTCGTTTACCTTTAAAATAAAAGAGGCCGAAGGCGTCTTACAAAAAAAATAATTCCTCATCACCATGAGGTGTAAACAACACTAGAACAAAGTTGTTAAGAGAAAGTATTGATAGTTCCGTTAGCGCACGGTAGGCTGTGAATATTGAATAGAAGTAGTTTTTAAAATTGATCGGAGGGCATTGTGAGGTAGTATTTTGAAACAGAGCAAGATCAAGCGCACATTCTTTTGCCAGTCAAGGTGGTAGATTCGTCCCTGCCTTGATCTACTCCGCATGGGGATGCTTGACAAAAGATTGTGTGCTAACGGAACTATCAATACTTTTTCTTAACAACTTTGTTCTAGCAAAAAAAAAGTGCTGTCTACTCCTAGAGCCTCATGGTGATGAAAAATTATCTCCTTCTCAAACAACATCGTCGTTAAATTGTTTTACCGTATAAAAAAAGGTAATTCGAGTGTAGTTCCATAGTTTGATCAAAATAGAAAATCTCATGTGATTTTTGTTGTTCTATTTTTGTAAACACTGGCTCTTTTTATACACTATACATGCACTATGCGCCTTGAAGAAGAGACGTCAAATAAATCCTGTATTTACAGTATTACAGTAAAATTATTTTAGGATTTCAATTCATCGCAAAAATGTTAATATTATTAGAACTTTCTCAGGCTATATGACCACTTGTTGTAAATCTTGTCAAAAGATTAGGAAGACCATACTAGGACAGTTTCTCATACAGTAAAGAAGGTGCACGGCCAGAAATGGAACTCAATTTGAGAAGCCACTTTTCTCAGTCGCATGGGAACAGCGACTCAGTTTCATTAAAAATGGAGTCACTCATAGACTGAGTAGCTCTACTTTTTACGAAACTGAGTCGTTGTTTCCATGCGACTGCTGAGTAAAGTGGCTTCTCATATTGAGTTCAATTCTGGCCGTGATGAGTGCACGGTCACATTTGAATTCATGCGCAGATTGGAGGGAATGGAGAGAGCAAGTAATGATTCGTGAACATTTTGTGTTCAATTCCACGTACCGAGTTTCTAATCGCAAGTGTGTCGCCGTGTTCTTCACCAATTGTTACGGTTCGTATTGCCTTTTGACTTTCCGTTGCTAGATTTGTTTAAGGGTTGGTTTGCAGGCCCTAACACCAACCCCCTGCTTTCGAGGACCAGGGCTTACCTTCCTAAAAGCTACGGATTCTGCGGGTTCTGCATAGCTAGGCTCTTACCAGTTTGGGTACAATTAAACTCCTGTCAATCTGTCAAACGATTCAAATTGACTCGTCCATTCAAAAGTTACATGAATGGAAATGACGACTGTGTAGGTGATCGCATCATCAGTTTTGCTGATGAATCCAAATTTTAGTTTGCTTTTAGGCCATTGTGTAATGTTATTCTAGAGTTACATAATTTAAATCAGTGCCAATATTTCGTTTAGGGGAATTCACTTTTGTTAACAATTACATTATTTGCTAATTTCAGGTGGCCAAGGTAACCAATAAGCAGTTCCAAAGCGTCTATCAAGCAATTAAGTCACCTTAAATGCAAAATAAATATACAGCTGGCCTTACTGCAATGCTATAATAATGTTTCATCAATGCTATTTTGCATTATAAATGCATATTAAAGGCTACAAGCATTTCAATAGCATTAGAAATCCAACTTTACAGCAGATAGCATTTAAGATGCTGATATAATGCTAATATAATGCTTGTAGTATCTGAATGTAGATTTAGGGTGGATTTACTGCATATAATTATGCTAATTGGCTACTTGGGTAGTTAAATACAACTGTTCCAAACTGAATACTTCAGTCGATAGAGGAACCGCTGCTCTTTCTGGCAAAGTTCTTGATTTGTATATGTGACCTTAGGTTCGAAACTGTCTTCGAAAGCCATGGTTTACAAAAGCAGAATGTCTGAGTAAAGTGAATTCAGCAAGTAAGGTAAAGTTGACAGTCTTAAAGTTTTGTAGTATATAAGTGACTCGTGATAATCTGGCACTTTGACGTCCTTCCCTTTTGGGTCCATGATTTAAGCACAGGGGCGCGTAAATTTCAAAATTTGCATGAGGATAGTAGGCGCATGCCTTCCATTGGATAGGACCACTTTACCCGTTGCGCACCAATCGAACATCAATATCAGTCATAAGTTCTAAAAAATGCAGTTTAATTT
Source organism: Aedes japonicus (assembly GCA_034211315.2). NCBI lineage: Eukaryota > Metazoa > Arthropoda > Insecta > Diptera > Culicidae > Aedes > Aedes japonicus. Next base: position 5,843 of record JASCZW010008390.1, on the reverse strand, counting down.
CGTTGCTTGTTAGTCTACTGGCAGTAGCCACATTATTTAAGTTTTCACTGTGACATGAGAATATCATTATATTGAGAATAATGGGAACCACGTGTTATGTTTGATATGGACAAAAACAGAAATGAAATATTTTTACTCTCATAAAAAAACAAAATTTTAGCTTTCTACCATCAACCCACTATAGATGCTACTTTGTTTTAAATTGGAAACATTGTGAGTCCTAATAGTGCGTTTAATTGCTGTGTTTTCAAATGGAATAATATTTCTAATGAGACTATTATTATTTATTTTACTTTCAGGTATGCTGTCGATAGCCCAAAATCACGACATTCGATAGGAAGTCAAACACCAGAGTCAATCATAAAACCATCTTCTTGGAAACTCAATAATTGTACTCACATTCATCTCGGTACTTAGTGTGAGTTCTATTCAAATCACAAAACTGCAAAACTTGACCAAATTAAAAGACTAACAATTCAAGATGATATCAACCTAAACACCCTAGACCAAATCCCAATTGTTTTTTCAATCTTCCGGCAGTGTTTCCTGTGGAACGATGGAACACTTTACTAAATCTGTTTGCAATTTTCTCGTCGATCGCAATGCCACCAATTTCAAATCCACTAAATGTGACGGTATTCAGGGGGTCATATGTTGGCATTTATGTATGTTATAAAACATTGAAAAACATACCAGCGCCATCGTTGCAATTTACAGGCAAAAAGTGCTCCCTTCCTTGTCGCGAAAACACAAACACAATCGCTCAGTTTCTCCGGAAGGATGCCAGCCGTAAAACATGTCCTGTATCCCTCTGACTCAGCAAGTGCAGTGTGCTTGTGTCACTTCGGAACCAACAGAAGGCCACTGGCATTTGAGGGAAAATGTGAGCCATTGGTGGGACCGAGGGTGAGGGGAGTTAACGCTCCTACATATGTGTAAACCGTGATCGAGCGTGACAACGGTTGCCTAACTTCCAAACCCCCCTCCCCTAGGAAGCTCATTCACTCTCAAAGGGGGCATGACCATTTCGTTCGCTCCCCTTGGATGTGTGTATCAGAGTGGCTGGCTATATCGTGACAGCTACGCGGACATAAAAATGATTTTAATGTTCAAATATTTAATGCTGGATGGAATATCCACGGAAAAATGCTGCAGTGAAATAAGGGCAATGTGGAAGTGAATGTGTGCTATAGCAATTTGGTCACGTTCTATTCTCTTTTTTTTTGCTAGTTACAACCATCACGTGTTGCTTATCGGAAAGCAAGACATCATCGATGGCGTTTCTGAATTGATACATTACACACTAAAAGTGTCCCGTCATAAGAGAATAAAATCCAGTTATTTTTCAATTCCACAAATAAGCTTGGCGAAGCTCTCGTCATCAATTGCTGTCCTGTAGACGAAACGATACTGTCACAGCGACACAACTTTCTACCAATTCATCGATCCAATAAACTTTATGTGTGGGTATCATACACTTTGGCTCCATTATGCGGATGGCAAGCGCAGTGCCAGAGTTAGTAAGTACCCTTCAAGGGAACCCGCAAAACAGCTGTGCTATCGGTTGCTATCGTAACACACACCCACACACCAACACACACAAATTGCATTCACTCTCGTCGACTGGAAGACGAAGGCGCTCTTCTTCATCATCATCCAATTTCAACTTCTGCGACACTATTAAACAGTATTAAATTCCACTCCACGAGCCGAACTGCACCTGATCCACACAATCTATGAGCCGGGAGGAACATCCGACGAAGCCAAGAGACACTCGGTTGTTTTTCCAGCAGAGAAGTTCGGTTCGTTCCTATGGTGTTTGAAATGAAATGAAATGGGGTGCGGGTGTTGCGTTGCGAAGAGGAAAAGCCTTCAAAGGGAGCAAAAAGAGTCATCAATGGAAAAGTAATATTTCAAACCAAAAGCAGAAAAAAAAGAGATACCATTGAGTTCTACAGTTAACTTTCGAGAAAATGGACGGAAATATGAGTGCAACGATCTCACTTACGTTAGAAAAGTTGTTTTCTATGAATTATGGGAGAAATGGCTCCAGTGCTCTATGGACGGCAAGATTGTGACTCTGAATTTGTCACATGTGCGATGTCCTGCATTTTAACTACTCTAGTTACACAGTCATTCAAGCTTGAATCTCAGCATGTGTAAAATTTAGCAAGCGTCAATTCAAATGGAATTGCAAAATGACAATAACCAATTAACAAAAAGCAAATCTGTCAGTTTTGTAGCCGCTAAGTGGCATCTTATTGCACGCCAAAACATCGTGTCATTATCGGGTGGCGTGTGGCGAACGACGGAGCGATATATTGACATGCTATCAGAAGCCGCAACTTCGCCATATCAGTGGGCATCTCGACTAAGTGAACTACGTGGCGTTAGTGCAGCAGCAATTGCTAACGCTAGTGCTTGCGAGTGGTTTGAAAATTTACACAAAGTTCTCGATTAATTTTGTTCTTGCTTAAACGTCTCTATGTGCTAGTTAAAAGCAATCGATAAATTTGTAACTTGTAAAAATTGTTTGGCTGAACTTTTTTCTTTAGTGTTAAAAAAACCAAAAAGTTTTCTACTCAAGGTTGGTACCATTTGGGCACTATCCAAATTCATTGTTAAACTGGCGACGTCCTAAGGGTGGTTTTCCAGCGTTTTAAACACTGTGACGTTTGCATTTAAAAAATAGACTGTTTTTATTGCAATTTATGCAATTTTTCATAGCCAATCATAGTACCCCTATTGTTAACATTAAAATTTTAACAGCGATATCAGTTGTTCTGGCTGGACAGACTGGAGTGCGCCAACTACCGCGAAATAACACTTCTCAACACTCCTCGGCGTTCAAAATAATGTCACGTATTCTGTTGAACAGATTGACACCGATGAAAGAGTCCTTCGTCAGTGAATACCAAGCTGGTTTTTGAGCGGGCCGATCAATGACGGATCAAATGTTTTTCCTGCGACAAACCCTTGATAAATTCTGGGAGTATAACTTGCAGACCCACCATTCGCATATTGATTTCAAGCCTGCGTACGATTCAGCGAGGAGAAACGAGTTATTGCAGATAAAGATCGAGCATGATTTCCCGACGAAACCAATTAGACTGATTCGTGCTACGCTAGATGGATCGAACACGGGCATGGTCATGGAGTATGCGGACTGGCGATTCCCGACCCTTTCGCAACTTTGAAGTGGACTGGAGCAGGGAGACGCGCTCGAGCTTCATTGCTTCAACAATTGCTCTCGAAGCGAGCTCGGCAGGAGCGCCGGCGTGCCATAAAGAGCGGAACCATCTTCGCTGAAACTGGCACATGCGTCCCAGTGTTTCGCGGACGACACCGATACTAACGTGGAATTGACCACCGAGGCCGAGTGAAAAGGCACTCGCGCCTTCTATAAAGGGCGGTATCATCGAGAATTGACCTAAAACCCGAGTTCTTCATGACGAATCGTTGAGTACAGGTTTTGCGAAACAAATCTAGTACATAAAAAAGTACTTCTCAACCGTTATAAACCTCGCCAAAGCGCTTCTGAGAAATTAATACCAGCGCATCAAGATGCTACATCATCGCCGGTAGACAATGCGGCCATGCAGCGGCGGCCGTGCGCTGACGAACTGGAAGCCAGTGAAGAATTCGGTATCTCTCGCGACGCAGCGATAATGACGTTACCTCCGCGAAATAAAAGTGCGCCCTGCGGCCGTCATGAATAGTTCATTTTACTTGGTCCCCGCACCAGCGTCAAAGTCTCCGGCAGTTTGTTGCGGGACAAAGACAAAATTTGGCAATGGTTTAAGACTCTGATCTCCGCCGGTTAGCTTTGTGCACGGCCGCGAAATCCCGGGACGCTGAAGGGAAGTCGACCGAAAGTACTCTGGGTGCTTGAACGCGGCGGCCGCTGTTAACGCCACCGCCGGCGTACAAAAAGATAAGCATCTGGCGAAGCGTCGCGAATTTTACCAAGCTATATACAAAGATTCACGCATATTGGCAAGGCAGATAACCGGTTGGTCAGGTCATGCGTAGCATTGGTCAACGTTGCACGGACGCCGAAGCACAAACCAGCGAACAGCAACATTCAGGGCATTGTGAACTCGGAGAAAGCTGTTCACCACCTGCGACAGACCAACGAACATCATGATGACCATTTCGCAGCCGAGGAGCACCTATGGCCCTCTAACGCCCATGGGACTGGAGGCGATTAGCCCAGGGCAGGGTCCAGTGGAGGATAATCATCCATTCCAACAGTCGTCACCCATAAAGTATCAAATAATAGTTGTTATAAAATGCCAACTGGAAAAGCATTTATTATCTTTCTCTGGAACATAAGGAACAATTTCTTGGCAGCTAGATACCATCACACGGTGGAACCAAGAGCGACATAGGTGCACAAATCAAGAGGGCTAGGGCTGCTTTTCCGAGCAAAAAGAAATACATGGAGGTCAATCCAGACAACCCAACGCACCAAAAATCCCAACTTTCAATCTCCAAATACGAACACAGCGTCTGTTAGACGCCAACGAGCTGCACAGTCCTCATCAACCGACGCCTGCGGTATTGCACTGCGTGTCTATGCGGCCCCACAATTGATCTCAAAACGCAGCGTCCCATCGTCGACGTCAACTGAAACTGCATTAACGCGGAAATTAGAGAACGAAAGCGGCTCCACCACGCAGGAGTGGGAACGAAATTCGCTAAATCAAGCGCCGGATCAGAAACCCAGCAAAGACATCGCAAAGCGTGAGAAAGATCCAGTGGACTCGTGGAGTTCGGAGCCTCAACCAGGGAAATAAAGTGTTGATTCAAATCGACTCGGACCCCAGCTGATGGGGCTGGAGGCATAAGCGTAAGCAAGAAAAGCCCGAAACCAGATAACAACGAATTGAAAACAACTACCTCGATTTCTATCACCGTCGATTCCGAATCTCGCAGCAGAGGCTGACATTGCCTTCGCGAGCCATACTTCCTTCTCATGCATTTTTGCTTTCGACGATTAATCACAAGCCCAACCCCACCAGCCTCAGCCTTAAGTCCATCGTCTCCACGTAACGTGCCACGATATCAACGCCGTCGGCGAAGCCAAATACGTTGGACAGACTTGAAGATCGTGCCACTCTGCGTCTATCTCAGCTCCTTACCGAATCACACTCCTCCAGTGCTAACCTTAAACAACACAATACGACACCGCAACTCCTTCTGAGATTCTGAGAGATTCGAGCGGCCGAAACTCTTCAGCTAACAACAACACGCCTTAATCTCCACCTATCATTACAACCTCTGCGGAACAACGTCACCAGAGAGCATGGCAAAGCGATCCGCGATCGGGCTGCTCAAACAAGCCTGACCCTTAACCGCACATATCAGTCCCTCTTAACCCCGCCTCGGTCATAGCGGAAAGACAGGGAAGGAGACGGACACCCTCGAACGGTTCCTCGGACGAACTTTAAAAATCGAAGCTTTTCGTCCAGCCATTCTATCCTCCGCATTCTGTAATCTCCGCTTTACTGCGCCGCGTCAGTAGTACGCGGAAACTCTTTCATGGCCACATTAAAGTTTCCTCAGCACGTGTCTTACCAGTAACGAGTAATCTGGGAAACAAACTACTCAGATGATGCGTTTGATGCACTTCCACGTTTTTGGCAGGTCCGATGTAAAATTGATTCTTCCCGGAATTTCTATCCTCCGTTTCATGATTCCTTTTGCGTTTTCTCAAATACAATAACTCTCACCTCTCCGCCTGGGTAAAGCTTTACTCAAATTGAGCGAGTTTTTAAACCAGAGTTTTTTCTTAGATACCGGTTGGTACAAATCGAAAATTGAAATTTTGACAGGGATGT